>ML797583.1:20692-35251 GCA_009831015.1 Picea engelmannii | reverse complement strand
GTGAATTAAATAATAGCTGTTGATCTCAAGTGAGGTGAGAAGTAATCTCAACTGTCAATCACTTTGGAGATAAGGGTTAAGTCATAACTCAATCTTATAAAAGCAAGGCTAGGGTGAAGGAGGAAGACACTTGACAGATTGATCGAGAGAGATTGATTTGACATAGAGAGAGTTGGATCGCGAAGGACTGTGATTCAAGTAGATCTTGGATAAGCAGAGAAGGACTTCCATCTAGAGATCTAGGCCAAAGGAAGAGAGAGAACAATCATACAACGAAAGGATTGGCTGCTGCGAAACAGTGCATGTATTCTGGTACAGTCGCGCAGTCAGCACGGGTTTCAGCATAACAGTCACACGGAAAGTGCAGGACAACGCGAGTATCAACATAACAGTCGCGTTGTTGCTGTACAGGATCATACAATAGTTTTGGGAGTAGATCAACTAGTCAAGTTTTGATGTACTTGGTCTCTTTTCTATTTGGGCCATTTTCCCAATAAGGGAGCCCTTGTAAGCTTTGAAGTTATTTGAATGATAAACCTAGTTGATGGGCATAATATCTTTGTATATTGTGTATGAGTTTTTGGTTTCCAGTATTGCTTCCATTAGATTTATTTGAGTTGAGTTTTCCAGCAGCGTAATTTTGTTTTGTGAGTTGCTAATTTGATTTACAGTAAGGAAATCACTAGATAACAAGATACCTAGGTGTCAGAGTAGTGGATTTCAACATTGTATTTGAGTGCATGCTCTAAGGAAGCCAAATTTCTGATCCATAACCAGTAGACAAAAATCGAAGGACATATTTTAGGGAAACACTCGTATTGCAGTCGGATCGGTTGCCGAGGACAACGCAAGTATTCTGATATAGGTCGTGTAGATAACACATGTATTCGGCTACAAGTCGTGCGGTAACAACGCTGGTATTAGTATATAGCTCGCGTTGAACAACGCGAGTGTTAGCATATAGGTCGCGCATAACAACGTTGGTATTTAGATACAGGTTGCGCGGTCAGCGCAGATAGCACGGACAGAGGTTGTACAGGTTAGTATAGGGGCAGTTTCAGTAGCAGGTTATTTCCAGGGCAGTTTATCAGGTCTAAGGGATGGCATCAATACCTTTGAGAGTTGAAGACAGATTGGATGGAGCATCCAACTTCCTATCTTGGAAAGCAAGATTGACTTTGGCGTTAAAGGAGTATGACCTTTGGGAGTTGGTGGACAAAGTAGTTGCTCTACTGATAGATCCTGTAAATTTAGTAGTTCACCAGAAGAAGGAGATCAAATCCCGGTGGGTACTCTTGGATTCAATGAAGGATCATCTAGTTCCTCACCTATCCAAAAAGAAGACGACCAAAAAGATGTTTAATGCCTTGTGGAGTGATTGCATCCAAGAAGAGACTTGGGAGGAGTCTAAGGGTAGCAAGTAGGGAAGTAGTGATGAGAACTTGGCTCTTTCCAGTAAGACAAAGAAGGGAAAAGGAAGAGTTCTAGCAAGAAAGACAACGATGATGGAGGATCATCACAGCCAGGGAAGAAGAAGGACTTGACTAAAATCAAGTGCTTCTCATGTCATAAGAATGGACATTATGTATCTTAGTGTCCAGAGAAGAAGGGTAAAGGAAAGATGCAGACAACAACATTAGTAGAGATGCAACTTGATGAGTTTGCAACAAAGTTTGAGAAGGATTACTCACTGGTTTCTTGTCTTTCTATTAGCACAACTACTAGGAGTGCATGGTACTTGGACAATGGTGCATCTCGTCATATGACAGAAGCACGAGAGCTATTTAGCAGTCTGATGGAGAGGGACTCAAATGTTCATGTGGAGCTTCCTGATGATGCCAGGTATGCACATAAGGGAGAGGGAACCGTTACGTTCCAGCTTGAGTCAGGAGGTTCGTTGGATGCCCAAGATGTGCTTTACGTACCAAGTTTGAAGAAGAATTTGCTCTCAGTTTCATCTATGGAGGACAAGGGTTTTGCCATTACTTTTCAAAGAGGGCAAGTACTCATACGTCTAGAGAAAGCTAGCTTGGACACAACAGTGGTTGTTGGGGTTAGAGAGGGCACTTTGTATAGGTTGCAGGGCAAGCTTGTTCAGGCCTTAGTACACGACAGTGACAACCTATTTTAGTTGTGGCACAGGAGGTTGGGACACCTACACTACATGGTGTTGTCGATTATGAGGGGGATTGTTACAGGTCTTCCAGAGTTCAATATTGAGCAACAAGGAGTGTGTAGAGGGTGTGCACTTGGCAAGAATGTCGAGGCTGCTTTTCCAAGCAACAATAGTAGGTCCTGTTATCCACTAGTTTGCACAAGCTGGATTTTCTGAAGAGCCGTCAGAGAATGAGCAATCAGTGCTCATATTTGCAGGTTTCAGAGTTCAGTAGGTCTTGTGAAAGATCCATTTTTCCCGCATTTCCACCATTGTAATAAATGTCCTAAGTATGAAAGATTGTAAAAGGCTATTGGCCACCCAAGACCAGGAGTGAGGACATACTTTGGAGTGTTTTTTTCTACTTGTTAATTATTTTTTCCGCTTGCCTTAGTGAGAAGAAAAAATAATTTCTAAGTTTTTTCACTCAGAAGACTTAGCTCCAAAGCCAGAGTATGTGCTGGAAAGCAGGTTTTGGCATGGAAAATCCATTGTCTAGTGTCTGAATGTCTATAAGCTCATACTAGGACATAGTGTCTTAGTCATTTGGAAATTGCGGCTAGGTTTGATAGGTTTTTTTTAAAGTTTTCAGCGAATTAATTAAATTCCCGCAAAAATGGAATTTATTAATTCTAAGTCAATAAATGTAAAAAATATGGCATCAAACATTGTCAGATGCCATATTTACAGTTGTTTTCCAGTCCAGAGTATCATGTAAACCCCTATTTCCCATCTTTTGAGACTGAAAAGTGATTATTATTACTAAAAAATCAATTTTACTCGAAATTTACGGAAAAAGGGGTAATTTAATTCATCTCCTAAAATTAAGGAGAACTGGGGAACATGTTTTAGACATGTTTTTTTTTATGTCCCTAGTTGACCAAAGGCCTAAGGCGAGTTAGCTAAGTGGAGGTCGACTTAACTAAGATGACATGGAATAGGGGGAGATCCTTATGTGGGGAACTCGACCCCACATCCTATGTGGCGCAATCTACATGAGGGGCACGCATCCCAATATCCTCAGGCCATCCCTAACTCCCACATCACTCGCACTCACTCCTACTTTCACCCTACTTCACTCGCCCTCCACTCCTCATCACTCCCCTTTCACTCACCTTTACCTAACACCTCTCCACTCCACTCCCCTTCACTCCCACGTATCTATTCTTCCACTCATGCGTAACTACACTCATCCCCACGCATTCCCTAAACCCTAAACCTAACCCTAGCGCACCTCTACATTGGAGTTATCACCTCCTATTTCTATATAAGAAAGGGTCGACCTCTCCATTAGTTAGTTCAGTCTTGGGCGAAGAAGCTATTGTAACGTTGTTGTAAGCATTTGGAATAAAAAGTCTTTGGAGCTATCTTGGCGTGGACTCAAATGTGTGGTTGTCTTGACCTAAATGCAAATATTTTTATGACGTAACATGTATTGATTTACATTTTAATTTTATGCTTAATCCTTAAAACCTTGTAAGTATGCTATCATATAATAGGGTAAGAGTAATCTAGCTTGATTTATCTTACTGCTTCTTTACTTCATAGATTCTTCAATGCATGTTTTATTTTCGGTTAAATCTAATAACATGCGTTTATGAGCTGTGTGTGTAGGGAAGGTCTTTAACAGTTTTGTGTAGGATTGAAGTGTGTAGTTACAGGTTCCTCAAGGCAAAGGATTGACAGGTGGTGGTTTCCATTGTCATCGTCCAAAAGACTCTGAGATCAAGCTCCCTCTTTTTCACACCAAGAGAACCCCATAGCCCAAAGTTCTAGGCTCAGACGAAAGCTCCAAAAAACTGATAAAAATCTCTTTTCCTCACTCTTTTCTTTGATTGCATGCAAGTTAGAGCAAGTCCATATTTCATTTTTAAACATCTAAAGATTGCATGCATGTTTTGCTAGATCTAGGCTGAAATTTGTCAATTTTTAAAGAATAGATCTAGGGAATTTTAGGCATTTTCTTGGTCTTTTCATCTATAGTTTAGACCGAAGTTTGTGCTTAGTTTTAACTTCTTTATCAAGCTGTTTAGAGGTTTATTGTTTGCTGTCCTAAAACAACAAACAAAAGTCACTAAAAAGAGCCTAAGTTAGGTTTGTTTAAAGTCTCAAAAGGCCCTAAAATTTACACTTTTTGCCTTGGAAATTTTTTCAGAAAATTTGATAATTTTTCTTATGTGTTTAAACTTCTTTCCATCGTTTCTAACTTCATTTGTTTGCTGTTTTGTTGCAGCAACCACAGGTTCAAGAGGAGATTCTGCTAGTTTTGGGAAAAATCAAGGCTCCCAGGAACCCTGGGGGTTGTGACTTCGTCAAAACAAAGTTTCATTTTTCTCTCTTTTCTTCTTGTATTCTTAACGATCCAATAATAAGGATCCCTCTTCTTCTAAAAGAGCTAAAGGCTCAAAGAGAACTCTGGTTCTCCATTGTAATAGTGCAATAAAAGCGGGCCCTTTGTGCCCAGTTTCTTTATCCCCTTAAGTGGATTTGTGTTGTGGGTTTGCTTTGTCATTTTTTGAGTTGTGCATGCTTAAAATCTAACAATCAAATACACAAGTCAAACATATCAAACACACTACAACACTCTAATTTTTATGCATGTTAACTACTTCTCAAATTTTCATGCATACTTAGTTAGCTGGTTTTCAAGTATTTTCTTTCTTCAATCAGTTTTGCAACAATATTTAATTTTTCAAGCAGTATCTTGTTGATCTCTCTCAACTACAAAGCAGGGTATATACATTTAATTGTTGCAAGTTCATTTCTTTCACTTCCAAGTGTTTGTGCAAGTGCCTCATTTACAAAGCAGGGTGTGTGATCTATCTATTTCAAGTTTTATCAAGTAATTGAACCTTGCTAGTTTAATAGGGCAATCCCTTAAGATTATGAGTTCATTGGGAGGAAAAGGCTGAAAGTGACCTGCGAAGTAAGACGGTTCGCCGTGTTGTACATCCAACACTTTTGGTGAGTTTATTGGTGAGACCATTGGGTTTCGGTAAACTCTCAGCAAGTCCAAGTAGAGAACAAACTTCCTAAGGGGCCAAACACTTTTCACTAACTAATTACAAAATTTACCTTAATAAAATCTTCGATCTACATTGCCCACGACTCCCTTTAAGGCACTGGTTTAAAAGTACACTCAATTTATCTTATGTGAGCAGTTACATTTATGCATGTTATCTAATCTTCTTTTATGCTCTTGAATATTACAGATGTTGTATCCTTTTGATGTATGAATGTTTCATGAGCAAAGTGTTCTTTATGATGATAAATGCTAAATGGTGAATGATCTGATTTTATTTTCAGCAATAAACTCCTAGATTAAAGTGTTTTTCTTTCTTAGCTTAGAAAAACCTTAGATTTATTTTATAGGGACTCCCCCCCTTGGCTTCGCTAGGAGTTGGCCTAGACGGAGGAGTCGAGGATCAGGTGACAACACCTTGACTCGAGACTTGTCCCCAAGGACACACCAAGTGGATTGAAGGTTTCTTCCACGATAACCCAGGTGTGTATTAGGACGGAAACAAGTCTAAGGGGATCTTGGATTTTATCCATTCAGATGTGAGTGGGCCGATGTCAGTAGTATCGGTGCAGGGATTGTCATACTATGTGATGTTCATTGATGATTTTTCCAGGAAAACCTCAATCTTCTTTATGAAGACAAAGGATGAGGTCTTTAGTTGGTTCAGAGAGTTCAGGGCTTAGGTGGAGAACCAGATAGGGAAGAAGATCAAGGTCTTGAGGTCGGATAATGGGGGAGAGTACAACTCCAATGACTTTAAGGATTTTTGCAAGGAGGCAGGGATCAAGAGGGAGTTGACAATTTCAGACAATCCTCAACAAATTGGGGTTGTGGAGAGAAAGAATCTGTCCATCATCGGTTCTGCCAGGGCTATGATACATGACCGAGAGTTGCCTATGGTTCTTTGGGCAGAGGCGTGTAACATGGCTGTATATGTGCAAAACATGAGTCCTCATAGGATATTGGGGGACAAGACTCTAGAGGAGGCATTCTCAGGAGTGAAACTAGAGATATGACATTTGAGCATCTTTGGTTGTCCAGTCTACATCCATGTGCCAGTAGAGAACAGGACAAAGCTGGAGCCTTCAGTTCAGAAAGGAATATTTGTGGGGTACAACGAGACATCAAAGGCTTACAAGATCTTCATAGCAACGCAAAGGAAGACAATTGTGAGTAGAGATGTTAAGTTTGAGGAGAACTTGGCATTTAGGAGATCTCAGGAGTCATTAGTAGTGACAGAGGACGAGGAGCAACATGCTCCGAGGGATGAACAACAATCAATAGTTCAAAATTCGGGTGGGGAGGAGGAGTTAGCCCCTTCCAGTCTTGTTAGGAGACCCAGGTGGACATTACAGATATTGAGGGATGCTGGTGAGGCTCCTAGGAGTGCGGTCAGAGAGCGCAGGCCTCCGAGAAAGTTTCCAAGCTATATGGTGCTTATGATTAATATCAATTGATGTTGAGGCTTCCAGTTTTGTGGAAGCAACAGATCAATAGGTATGGCGGGATGCCATGGTAGAGTAGTACACCTCTATTATGAGGAATGATGTTTGGGACATAGTGCCGAGACCGAAGGGGAAGTCAATTGTGAGTACCAGGTGGCTCTATATGATCAAGCATGTCGCAGATGGTAGCACTGAGAAATTCAAGGTGACGTTTGTGGCGAGATGGTTATTCTAGAAAGAGGGAGTGGACTATGAGGAGAGATTTGCTCCAATCGCCAGATATGCTTCTATTTGAGCTGTTATTTTTATTGCTTCAGTTATGAGGTGGATGATACATCAGATGGATGTGAAAACAACTTTTCTCAACGAGATCATTGAGGAGGAAGTATACATAGAGCAACCTCAGGGTTTTGAGGTACATGGGAGAGAGTCTCATGAGTGTAGGCTTAAGAAAGCCTTGTATGGACTCAAACATGCACCCAGGGCATGGTATTCCAAGATTGATGGATACTTGTAGAGTATGGGATTTACCAAGAGTGAGGCAGATCCTAACTTGTACTTCATATTTGTTGGGACGAATCCACTCATCTTGGTTTTGTACGTTGATGATTTATTTCTCACAGGTGCAGAGGAGCTTATTGCAGGGTGCAAAACATATTTGGCTACTGAGTTTGAGATGAAGGACATTGGCTTGTTGCATTATTTCTTGGGGTTAGAGGTATGGCAGGTATCGAGTGAGATCTTCCTTGGACAAGGGAAGTATGCAGTTGAGATCTTGAGAAGATTCAGGATGGAGGACTGTAGACCGATGGCTACACCTATGGTTACCAATCTGAAGAAGTTTATCACTTTAGATTCAGAGTTGGTGGATCCCAGGATATACATGCAGCTAATAGGGTCCTTGATATATTTGGTCAATACCAGGTCAAATATATGTTTTGCTGAGAACACCTTGAGTCAGTTCATGGTGAAGTCGAGGTAGGTGCATTGAATAACAACAAAGCATGTGGTCAGGTACTTGAGAGGTACAGTGGAGTATGGATCGAGGTATCTTGGAGGAGATGGAGTGGAGTTGCAGGGATACTCAGACTCAGATTGGGAAGGGAGTGCAGTAGACAGAAAGAGCACCTTGGGGTGCTGCATCAGCTTGGGATCAACAGTGATTACTTGGTTCAATAGGAAGTAGACTTCTGTAGCACTCTTCAGCAGAGGCAAAGTACATGGCAACGAGTATGGCTAGTTGTGAAGCCATTTGGCTTCGTAAATTGCTTACAGGGTTATTTGATCAAGAGTTGGAGCCTACAGTGATATACTGCAATAACCAGAGTTGTTTCAAACTCTTAGAGAATCTAGTATTCCATGACAAGTTCAAGCATATTGAGATCAGATACCACTTCATTTGAGATATGATCCAGAAGGGAGCAGTGAATCTTCAATATATTTCCACAGATGAGCAGGTTGCACATATTCTGACCAAACCCTTGGTGAAAGGGAAGTTTGTGTTCTTCAGAGACAAACTTAGAGTGGTGCATAATACCTTCCTCGCTAAGAGAGAGTGTTGATGCATGGTAGCATCGGATAGGTATTCCCGCACAGGTCGGAGAGTGTTGATGCATGGTAGCACTGAACATGTATTTCTGCACAGGTCTATGTGTCTAGACGTGTGAAAATTGTCCAAAGCCTTCTATCCTTGACTTTACTTTAATTAAATGAATTATTAAAGTAAAGTGCTTTTATTAATTAGTTGAGTTTTATTTAAAGAAATGTTTTAATTAACATTAGTGAATTAAATAATAGTCGTTGATCTCAAGTGAGGTGAGAAGTAATCTCAACTATCAATCACATTGGAGATCAAGGTTAAGTCATAACTCGATCTTATAAAAACAAGGCTAGGGTGAAGGAGGAAGACACTTGACAGATTGATTGAGAGAGATTTATTTGACATAGAGAGAGTTGGATCACGAAGGACTGTGATTCAAGTAGATCCAAGTAGATCTTAGATAGGTGGAGAATGACTTCCATCTAGAGATCTAGGCCAAAGGAAGAGAGAGAACAAATGTACAACAGAAGGATCGACCATCACGAAATAGAGTAGGTATTCTGGTACATTCGTGCAGTCAACGCAGGTTTCAACATAACAGTTGCGCGGATAGCGTAGGACAACGCGGTTATTAGTGTAATAGTCATGTTGTTTCCATACATGATCGTACAACAGTTTTGGCAGTTGATCAACCAATCAAGTTTTGATGTACTTGGTCTCTTTTCTATTTGGGCCATTTTTCCAACAAGGGAGCCCTTATAAGCTTTGAAGTTATTTGAATGATAAGCTTAGTTGATGGGCATAATATCTTTGTGTATTGTGCATGAGTTTTTGGTTTCTAGTATTGCTTCTGCTAGATTTATTTGAGTTGAATTTTCCAGTAGTAGTATTTTTGTTTTGTGAGTTGCTAATCTGATTTGCAGTAAGGAAATCACTAGATAACAATATACTTAGGTGCTGGAGTAAGGAATTTTAACACAATGCTTTTCAACATATGTGTCCAGGTCCAAACTAACCTCCATGAAGTATGCTCCTTGTTATCCCCATTTTGTGGATAACTAAGGAGATTATGTCTCGAGGCCCTCAGGTTGCAGATATGGAGTGCTGAGAGACTAGATGACTAGCAATATCCTTTTGCACAGATGGAGACCCTTCTCACCACCACAGAGGTTGTAGATTTTCAAATGGCATCCACCACACCTACTGGCTTCCGGAAGGGAGTGGGCCTTGCTCCATGAGGTACAAGTCAATTTTAT
Organism: Picea engelmannii; assembly: GCA_009831015.1. Lineage (NCBI taxonomy): Eukaryota > Viridiplantae > Streptophyta > Pinopsida > Pinales > Pinaceae > Picea > Picea engelmannii. The sequence continues at coordinate 25,833 of ML797583.1, read as the reverse complement.
GGTGAGTATCATTTCAATATTTGAGGCATTTAAGTATGTTGTATCTTAGACTGCTTTAGATTTCATGATATATGCTTGGACATTATGCCTTTTGCCCTGCTTCACCTTGGTGGTTGACATTGTGCCGCAGTAGGTGGTCTTCCTTGGGGATGGGTTTGCTACTAGGAACTCCCTTGAAGAGCCATCGTACCATTCCCGACCGTACTTACCACTTTCCATCACTATTTCCCCCCATTTCCTTATCTCTTAGGATTTTAGGGTGTATTGACCCAAGAAGGGGTTGTCCCTCATTCTATGGGAAGAAGGGGCTGAAGGTCCAGAGGGATTGATGTTGGGTAAAAGATAAAAGCCTATGTATGAACCTTCTAGATGCTTCGCCTAGGGATCACCCAAGAAAGCAATGAAATGCTTATCTTTGAGAAAAGGGGGACCCAGAAACAAATATATGATTAAGAATGCTTAAAAGGTTAGTTGGAAGATAAGAGGTCTCATCACGAGCCGACTTATCATGTCCATGAATATCTAGGGGTATGACATTACCATCATCTGGTCACCAAGCCAACATAATGGCTATCAGTTGCATGGATGAGAGAAAGGGGGTCTCATCACGAGCCAACCTTCTCATTTCCACTAGGTATTTGTGGGTGACACTGCCATTATCTGGACACCACGCTAGGGCAGTGGCCTTCAACTTTTCCTTAAATTTATGAAAGAAACAAAGAACGGCAAAATAATGGGCTTGGAAAAAGTGCACTGCAAACGAAGGTACCACACACCCTCTACAAAGGCACCCATGAATGAGACACTACGACCTCTTGTATGTCATGAGCCCTATGCCCATTGAGTCTTGACCCTAACCACTTCACCCACTTTACATGGCTTAGAGAGGGATCTATCGGAAACTATCCTTGACCTAGGGCAAGATATTATACCCAATAGGACACCTCGTCAACCCTCCCATATTCAAGCTTTTGACATAGTAATATTTGATGCACATGCTTAGGTGACTCATTTATTGATTGGATTCACTTATCATGATGTTATGACTTGAGATCCTTGGAGGGCATGCTTATTTGTCTTTGCAGGACCTAGTTGGTGGACAGTTTTGGAAGAACAAGCTTAGCTTGGGCTTCCATGGGGCTTGAAGCCCACAAGTGGATGCCAAGGGTCCGCATGCCAGATGAGAGAGATCAAACTTTGAATGCCTAGAAGATGACTTGGACGACATAACTCAATCCCCACATCCGTGACATTTTGCCTAGGAGAGGGAAAATGTCACCTTTAGAGGCATGATGTCACCTAGGGGGGTTAGGGTTTGGTGGTGAGGTTGACATGCATTGTCACAAGGACGTTTTGAGGGGCTTGAGGCTTTGACCATGAAGGAAGCTATTTGGATGCTTGACATATGGCTTTGGGAAGCCTTTCTACACTCCTCTATCACCAACGACCTTCTCCTAGTTCCAAAATGTCCCCTAAAGGGGTGATGTCCTTATAACTAGGGCTTTTCTTTGTGCAAAAGTGAAATTAAAGTGAATTGTTTAATATTACTTTGTAAAAAGGGGCAAGATTAGGGTTGTTGACCCTTAGTCTTGTGTTTTACCCTAAATTATGTGGACAAACTATCTTAGTGACATTTTGTATAAACAAGAGATCATAAGATCTCATTTTATCATAACTCTCCATTGTGAGAGGCTCTTGGATTGAAATTTTCTCTCTCTTTGGCTAGTTCTCTCTCTTGTGCTTTTGTTTATGGCTATGTCTTGGATTATTGGTTGATGGAAGTGATGCGCTAGCCTTGGAAGGCTTTTCTCTAGCTTTTATGGTGGTTTGTCTTAGCTTTTTCTCGGAATTGGTAAAGTTTGTACATTGTTGCTATCATTTATTTATCAAGTCAAGGTTATTTGCTAGATCTAGGTGGGAAGTATAAGGGAATACACCCCCACCTTAGTCTCCATAACTTTATGCTTACATGCTATTGGTTTAACAAGGGTTTGCTAAGAGAAGTATAAGGGCATACACCCTCTTAGCCTAAACCCTAGCTGGAGATACTTGCCTTGGGGAGTAAGAGGATTTACATCCCAAAGGAGGTAGTACCTCTAGCTCTTTCTTTGCTTGACTCCATTAACCCATTTTCAAAGGCACTAGTCATTTACTTATTGCATTGGAGAAATAAATTGCTGCCTTGGTAAATGTGAAATTTTCAAGTTTTAAAGTTGTCTCTTTGGGATAGTGATCTCGATGCCTTGGGGATTCTTCCTCCCTTAGGGCGTCTCCTTTCTCCCACAAATTCTCATTTCTGTACTAACTTGTTTCTTACAGCCATTAGGCTGTAGAAAACCCTAACCCTAACCACTAATATCTCATAAACTAACCCTAGAAACTCTCCCTAACTTCACTCACCCAACCTACCAATTAGGGCGTATCTTTTGGGCCAATCATCTCTAACTTTTAGTGGCTGATTTCTCTGATATTCTCCATCATTTCCTACATCCATTAGGGCTGCATACTACTGCAGAAATCCACCTTATAACAACCTTCTTAATTTAGTCTCAAAGTGCTTTACTTGATTCATAATTAATTGCTAGTTTCATTGATGACATTGTTAACTAGTCTTGCGCTTTCCGTGCTGATTTAGATATCTTTCTTTGCTGATATACATAATTGCTAACAATTGTATTTAGGGACAACAAGCTTAACTTGCTTGTCCAATTGATTATATTGCAACGTATGCTTGTTTCTCGTGTCTCGGGCATGTATAAGCATCCGACAAAGCACTATACTTTTGGGGCAATTTTCCTTGGTCTACAAGTCATCTTCCTTCCCCTCCTCTTCCACTTAGTTTTTTGACCTCTAGGGACATTTCCATCTTCCTTCCTTTTCTTTTACCTTTCCCCTAGGGTCTCCGAGATCACCTCTCAGGGGTGACCTTAGTCACCCCCAAGTGCGGGACCTACATCAAGGTGACATTGGGTGTAGTGTTCCATAGTTATAACACTTGCTTTTGTGGTTGGGTTGGGGTTTGCCCAACCTACAACTTGTGCAATAACACTCCTCAAACCAAGCATTGTCAAGTCAAGTGTCCAACTAACAAGGTGTATGTCACATGGTCCTATGGTCTTAATGCTAAGTGCCCTCCTCCAAGTCCTTAGTGCTCCTCCTCCTATGTAGGTATCTCCCCTAATCAAACAACTGACTCTCCCATTGTGTGTATCTTGTTACCACAAAATCTATCATCATGAACATGCAATAGTCCCAACCACATGGATGATAGGTATGTGGAACTAGGGGGTTGGCCACTGTCACCCCACGAACTCCCCTCTGCAATAGTCCCAAGCATAGTGCCCAAACTTGCGACATGCATAACACTTGACTTTGCTCATGTCCTTCTTCGTTTTTTCGTCTTGAGAGGTAGACTCTCCACTGACAAACTTCTTGAACTTGCCCTTCTTTCTTGTACCTTCCTCCTATTGAAATAATGTAACTGCAAAGAGTATTCTTATTATTATTTGATATATTATTCATCAGATCAATCCCCGTTGTGGATTGATCACGTCGGTTATTGTAATAGGACCAAATCCCCTTTTGCGGATTGGTCAAAAGACAATTGTAATAGGCAGAATAAGAAGTCAGCCCCAACAGATATTAAAGAGGCCTAGAAATATAATAAAGGTGGGTTTACCCACCCAGTTTGAGAAGTCGACCCTGCCAATGAAGAGACACTTCACACGTGCCAAACTTGTATAAATAAAGAGGCCAGTGCCTCACTTAGACACACAACTAACTTGCTCATTGAGAGACAAGTTCAGATCTGCTGCTGGAGAAGGAGAGAGAGAGTGGCGCATATCTGGGAGAGGACTTTCTGTATTAGTTTAAGAGATCTCTTGGCATTGTATTGGCTATCTATATTAAGGAAGTTTTGCTAGGTTTTCTTCCCCTAGAGGGTTTCCCAGGATAAATGCTGTGTCTCTTGTGATTATGTATTTCTCAGTGATCTTGGATTATGTTATTGTTATCTAATGAAATGCAAACATCTATAATAATGGCTTAAACATTAACATGGTATCAGAGCCAAGCTGAAGGAAGCATCTTTCACAAGTGAAAAACGTCATTGTTGCCGTACATGAAAATTAGGGCTTTTTGATGGTGAATCTTTTCATCCCCAAAACCATCTAGAAAAGTGCGCCCTCCCCTAAGGATTAGTTTGGCACTCTCAGCGCACATTTTCAGTGGCTGGATCTCCCGGAAAGTGAAACCCTAGTTTCACAAAGTACCAGAAGTACCAGAGTACCAGAGGTACCAGAAGCACTAGTCCAAAAATCCGCAGATCAAATTTGGAGGAGCAAAAGTTGGATTTTCTCAGATCCAAACACACTAGGCTACTCGCCTCAGCCAAGCGCATCTCCTGGTAAGCTCAATTTTTGATTTTGAGCACTTTCATTTTTCGGTCATTTTCCTAGCTCTAGGTAAAGATGTCTGCAAGCGTTAAGCTTGTTGACAAGCTAGGAGTGGAAAACTTCCGTGCCTGGAAGCATAGGATTGGCCTCATTCTTGAAGAGAATGACCTAGCAAGATTCGTCAAAGAAGATGTACCGGAACCTGCCGATGCTGCAGAAAAGGCAAAGCATCAAAAGGACACAATAAGGGCCAAAAGAATCATTGCAGATTCAATCAAAGACCACCTGATTCCTTATGTGTCATCTAAGAAGATTCCGAAAGAAATGTTTGACGCCTTGACCAGACTATATGAAGGAAAGAACATAAACCGGAAGATGAATCTAAGAACTCAACTGAAGAATACAAGGATGCAGAAAGGAGAAATGATTCAGGAATACTAGAAGCTATTAGAATTCAAAGAACAACTAGAAGCTATTAGAGATACCATAGACGAAGACAAACTCATAATGACGGCCCTAAATGGTCTCACAAGACCTTGGGATGCTTTCATCCAAACGATATGTGCCAGAACGGAGAAACTGAAGCTTGATACTCTATGGGAAGAATGCATCCAAGAAGAAACAAGAGTAGCAAATCGTGAAGCGTTACTAGCAAGGGATCATGATCAAGCCCTAGCTACTCACACCAAAGGAGGAAGGAAGAAACCCTACTTCCAAAAGGAGACTCATAAAGAGCCTCAACAGTCA
>ML797583.1:4334-17653 GCA_009831015.1 Picea engelmannii | reverse complement strand
AATCTTGAAGAGATTCGACATGTTGGAATGCAAGCCCATGAATACACCCATGGAAGCGAAGCTGAAGCTGCTGGACGATACTTCGTCAGAATTGATTGATGCCACACTGTACAGACAAATTATTGGATCGCTAATGTACCTGACGAACACCAGACCAGACATTTGTTTTGCCATGAACACCTTGAGTCAATTTCTGGTTGAACCCAGACGTGTTCACCTAGTGGCTGCAAAACATGTGATGAGGTACCTTAAAGGTACAATAGATTATGGTCTCAGCTATGATGGAAATCATGATTCCACATTGAGTGGATATACTGATGCAGATTGGGCAGGAAGTGTTTCTGACAGGAAAAGCACTTCAGGATGCTGTTTCAGTTTGGGATCAACTATGATATCGTGGCAGAGTAGGAAGCAATCCAGTATTGCTTTCAACACAGTAGAAGCAGAATACATTGCTGCATGTTCTGCCAGCTGCGAAGCTATATGGCTTCAAAAGTTGCTGACCAACCTATTTGACTTAGAGATGAGAGCAACCTTGATTCTATGTGACAACCAGAGCTGCTTAAAAATGACAGAGAATCTTGTATTCCACGACATGTTGAAGCACATAGAGATCTGTTATCATTACATCCGTGACATGGTACAGAGAGGAGCCTTAAAGCTCCAGTACATTAGCACGGATGAACAGGTTGCTGACGTGTTGACCAAGCCCCTATCTCGTGTAAAGTTTGAGTACTTTCGAGATAAGCTTGGCATTGTCTGAAAGGACCCTCCTCGAAAGGTGGAGTAGTTGTCGTGTTCCTTGCTTCTAACCCAGTTGTCAGACGTAAAGCAAGATGAGATGTTCCTTGCTTCTGACCCAGTTGTCAGACGTAAAGCAAGATGAGATGTTCCTTGCTTCTGACCTAGTTGTCAGACGTAATGCAAGAAGAGATGTGTACCTTGCTTTCGACCTGATGGTTGTGACGTAAAGCAAGATGATATGATGAGACTAGCACTGAGCTTCCAGCTGGATAGCTGTGACGTAAAGCCAGTCTAGTATCTTGCTTCCGACCGGATGGTTGTGATGTAAAGCGGGACGAGTATCTTGCTTCCAGCTTGAGTGCTGTGACGTAAAGCAAGATGATGAGATGAGACTAGTACTGTGCTTCCAGCTTGATAGCTGTGACGTAAAGCCAGTCTAGTATCTTGCTTCCAGCTTGAGTGCTGTGACGTAAAGCAAGACATTGAGATGAGACAAGTACTAAGCTTCCAGCTTGACAGCTGTGACGTAAAGCTAGTCTTGTATTATGATGAACCAACCTTGTGCTGTGATGATGATGATGTATCAGTTTTTATACTAATACATATTGATGCAGATGATGATGGCATTCCTTGAGAATGACGATGTTGCCGATGAAGAAAACTTCCGATGATTTATAGATACGCCAGTCAGTGTTCTAAGATGATATTGTTGATGCTGTCCTCTCACCCACTTGATGCTGTTGATGATGTTGTCCTCTCTCTCTCTCGCATGATGCTGCTGAAGAATACCCTTCTTGTTAAGGGGGAGTGTTGAAATAATGTAACTGCAAAGAGTATTCTTATTATTATTTGATATATTATTCATCGGATCAATCCCCATTGTGGATTGATCATGTCGGTTATTGTAATAGGACCAAATCCCCTTTTGTGGATTGGTCAAAAGACAATTGTAATAGGTAGAATAAGAAGTCGGCCCCAGCAGATATTAAAGAGGCCCAGAAATATAATAAAGGTGGGTTTACCCACCCAGTTAGAGAAGTCGGCCCTGCCAGTGAAGAGACACTTCACACGTGCCAGACTTGTATAAATAAAGAGGCCAACGCCTCACTTAGACACACAACTAACTTGCTCATTGAGAGACAAGTTCGGATCTGCTGCTGGAGAAGGAGAGAGAGAGTGGTGCATATCTGGGAGAGGACTTTCTGTATTAGTTTAAGAGATCTCTTGGCATTGTATTTGCTATCTATATTAAGGAAGTTTTGCTGGGTTTTCTTCCTCTAGATGGTTTCCCAGGATAAATGCTATGTCTCTTGTGATTGTGTATTTCTCAGTGATCTTGGTTTATGCTATTGTTATTTAATGAAATGCAAACATCTATAATAATGGCTTAAACATTAACACCTCCATTCAACTCTTCATCCCGAAGTTCCTCCTAAACGAAGTCATCCCACAATCTTGACCAATCAGGGAGCTTCTCTTGTGCCACGATCCCTTTGATATATGGTGTCCACTCCTTCCTGAATCCTTTGAGCGTCGCCCTCACCAATGTTGAATCATCTATTGTCTCCCCAATTGCTGCCAGTTCATCTCTAACCTATCGGATCTGAGTGAGATAAGTCGTTGCCATATCTGATCCTGTCATCTTCGTGTCCCTGAGCTTCTCTCTCAACACCATTTTTCTATTCTCATTCTTGCTTTGAAACAAGCTCTTTAGAGCCTCCCACATGTCCGTGGCTGAGTTCTTTCTCGATGAATGAGGGATCAAGTGATTCTTCACTCCGTCTAGGATTATAAGCTTGGCTTTAATGTCCTGGCTTTATGGGCCACCATATATTTTGGATTTGTTGGTGGGGCCGCGATGGAGTTGTCAAACTCCCAAGTATCATTCTCCACCAGCATTAACATAATCCTCTCCTTCCATGGACTGTAGTTGGACACCCTGTCCAACTTGTCTTTCAAATCGTAATCTCGAAGCGACCATCTTTGCAACCTGCTGATAAAGTCAAAATTGGCTGTACGGTCCTGCTGCTCGTTGCTCGAGTTCGTTTCCCGCTGCCTGCTACTCGGATCCCTGCTCGAGGCTGCCTGGGTATTTTTCCAGGCTGTCCGAGTCTTTTCTGGGTGCTTCCCAACTATCTCAGCCCACTGCCCGACAATTTTGCTCGTTGCTCAGGGCTTCTACCCGCTGCCCAGGGCACCTACTTGCTGCTCGGACCTGCCTGACCCCTGTGGCCCTTGCTGGGCGGTTCTGCGACTCTAACACACTCGACGGTTGCACTCTACTCCATGTCCTGCTGGCGTGTATACTCCAACACCTACACACCCATGCTATCTCTGCTGGTGGTGACTCTCCTCTTGCCAGCTGCCTTTCCTTGCCGGCGGCTACTTTGTTGTCGACAGTCTCTGCACGCCTGCGCCCTTCCCGTTGTCACGTCCATGAAACGACGACTGTTCCTCAGCTCGTCTGCCACCCCTCTACCTCAGTGAACCACAATACGACGTCTCTAACTCCCATGTGCGCCATCTCCTCTACAGTGGGCGGATGCTCTGCCTCTCCTCTCGTGCTGTCTCCACGTCCCAGCTCGTGACTCAGCTCCACGCCCAACCGCTGCAAATCTTCCATGTCCTGCACCTGCTGACACTGCTGCTACCTGTTCTATGGCTGTTTCAACAACCCAATCTCATCTCCGTGTGAAGACTGCTTTACTTTTGTTCGTCTGCTCTTCTTGGCAGTTGTTGCTGTGGCCCTCACAATCGTGCGTCCTTTGCACACCTCAGTTGCCGTCACTTCTTAGTAGCTCTCGCACAAAATTTCGACCCCTGAGATCTTACAACCATTGCCTTGGTCATGCGTTGACTGCTCCAGCGGATGCTGGCTCCTAGTCCACGTAGTTTCTCTTGACCAATGCTCCTCTGTCGGCAAATCACATGCTCGGTTGACAGTTCAGATCCTTAGCCTGCGATCTGCAGTGATAGTGTCAACAAATTTTGTTAGCCGACGCGTCCGTACGTCGTACAATTGCTGTATGGCTGTGGCCGTACAATGTACTTCCTTTTTTTTTATTAAATTGATTTAACCCTGCAGCTTGTCTGCAATAATTTTTTTTTCCGCAGACCAAATAATTTTTTTTTCGATGCAAATCACGTTCTGTACAATCTGGTTTCGCCTTTCAAAGTCTCAGCTTTGATATTGTGCTAATGTCTGCAAACCTAGCACCCGACAATTAACTCGAAATAAAATCTCTTTATTTATTAACTGCACAGCTAGGTTACTTAACGAAAATCAGCGGAAGCAAAAAAACATAAACCAATAACATATTGCACAATAGATTTTGGGTAAACACCCCTGAAAAAAACCTCGAAGGGAAAACCAGATCTTTGCTTGATTTTTTTAATATCAATCTTGGGCTCACGTCCTAGGATAATGGCCTATCAGAGATACAATGCAACAATAGCCTAGCCCACTTGGTTGCTATCTCCCTTGCTGCCCCTTTGCACCTTTCCTCAACCCTGCCCACTCACACTTGGATGAACTACTCTTCACTCACTCAATGAGATCTCCTCATTCTCTCTTAGTGCATGTGTCTCATCCTCTCACGTAGGCTGCCTTTTATTACATTGAGTTGACCCTAAGTCCAAAACCCTAGATCTTCTCCAAAGTGCTCAACGACTGAGATGTAATCTCACGTTCCCTTTAGATTTAACGGTTAGGACTTAATCAACTCACTTAAGTTATTAATGCCAAGTAAACTTAGGCATTTAACTTAATTAATCTCACATTAATCTTAAAGTGCATTCACTTTAATAATTAACACACAAAGTGAACTCCCTAATTTTTCTAAAAGGTTACAAGGATGACTTCCACATGCTAGACATCGAGCCTATGTGGAAGTACTGTTTGATGCGAAATACATCAACATATATGCTTAGGCTAAGAAAGGAATTAAGTGAGGAGGTGTGAGAGTTAAGTGAGGATGTGTGAGGGAGTTAAGTGGAAGAAGTGAGAGAGAGAAGGAGTAAAACTTTAGTTAACTTCACCCATGCCAACTAGCAACACACACCATGCACGAACTCATCCCCATTGAATGCATGTGCCTTGATGTCCTCATACATGCACCATGATTGACTAACCTATGCATGCACCTTGATGTCCTCATACATGCGCCATGATTGACTAACCCATGCATGTGCCTTGGTTTTGCCACTTGTCACACTCCGAGACTGCCACATGTTGTAACCTGCAACTGCCACATGTCATCCTGCATGGCAACCATACCTACTAATAATAGCACTCTTGCTAATGAATAACCACCTAATCCATAACTTGTTGACTATACCTAGTTGGTGGTAAATTGGGTAGCTACATAGGAGTCCTTAGACTTGATTGTGTCTTTCCTTAGGAGTCTTTGAAGCTACTAGGGAAGCCTCCCTTGTGTTCGATTTATCCTTCACTAAAATGAGGGAAGTTGTTGCCTAGGTGACAGTGGTAACACTTTTATTGTTCCACTCATTTTGTACCTCATGAGGGCTTTGCACTAGGGTGCAATATTGTGTGATAACATGTCCAATGCTACTCTCATGTGTGCCAGTGTGGTCACAAAACTCAAATGCTCCTCCTCAACATATGTGTTCGAGTTCATCACTAACTTCCATGAAGTATGCTGTTCAATCCAAGCGTCCTCAAGTTAAGTGTTGAACCTCCAAGGTATATATCGCATGGTCCCAAGCTCCAAGGGCTAAGTGCCCTCCAAGTACCCATAGCTTCTCCTCCTAGGCCCCAAGCTTCTCGCATGGTCCCAAGCTCCAAGGGCTAAGTGCCCTCCTCCAAGTACCTCCCTTAATTGAGCAATCGACTCTCCCATTGTGTGCACCTAATTGGTTACTCATCATGTTGATTAGGGTAACAACCTCCTAGGTAAGGGCTCCATACCAACACTCTAACCAAGGTCAAGCATCCGCCCAGATTGAGCCTTCCTCATGTCCTTAAAGCATCGCCAAGGTTCTAGGAGACATAACTCTCTCCTAGCAAGGTGAAAACACTTCTGGAGTAGCCCCAAAAGCTAACACATTCGTTGCTTCTTAGCTGAACGAGACTTTCATAGCATGGTAGGATGTTTTGGGCCAATGTTAAATATAAAATAGAGCAGTTGTCGCTTGCTCATGTTGATTGGAAGTTTCAGTAAAAAATAATAGCTCATGTGAAGAAAGCGTAAAGATACAGAATAATTCTAATTAGTTTGACGCACAAAATCATAAAAGTACTGAAGATTCTTTTTAAAAAAGAACCAAGAGGAAATAGTATCTCTAAATTCATTTAGGTCCCAGAGTTGATAGAAAGTGCAACAGGCCTATATTAACTATGTGGATCATTTCAACTGAATGGTATTTTAAGGCTTTATGGTTAGACATCAAGAATGGAATTGGTTTGGCCAACTTTTCTCTATAAGTTCCACTTTATGAATGGTTTGGAATATTGATAAAGGACAAAATTCTTGTTTCTGTCGTGTCATCCAAAGATAGGGAAATTATTTTGTCAAAGAGGTATCCTCCAAAGAAACTTGTGTTAAGGCTACACTTCCCTTTTGTAGAGCCCAACACCTTTGACTTTCATGCTCTATTTTCTTGTTATGAAGCCATTGCATCAAAAGTATGGCTAACATGACACTCTAGGTAATGCCAGATGGGTTGTCAGATGTTGTGGGCTGTGGCTGTAATATGGCATACTTTTGCTCCTTTAATTTAGTCAAGCTTAGAAAAATGACATTAGAATTTGATTCTTTTGTCTACCCTTTGGGACCTTACTCTCAAGAGGTTCTTACTATGAAGGGATAGTTATATTAGTAAGAGGGCCACATATTTCTAGTCCTCATAAGAAGAGGAAGAGGGACCCATTCATATCTTTAAATAGGCAGTGGTATTTACTTCAGCTTCATAGTGATTAGGCATCAAAATGTAAAATTGTCCTCTCACTCTATCTCATGATTGAGACCTAGCTACATTCTTTGTAGTGCATGTTCAAACTCCCAAGTCTATGGAAATAAACTAGTAGATACTGAAAATGAATGTAAGGCTTGCTTTGGGTTCTTGAAATCCAATTACAAGTGCTGGATAACAAGATGACTCCCCTACAGAGCCAAGTGAAGGGCGTAGGAAAGGGATTTAATCAAGGAGAGGAGATATAGGATTTGGAAAAGTGATACAGGCCAAAAGGCCTGCATCAAGAAGGAAGACTGGAAAGAAAGATTCAAAAGAACGATTTGGCCAAATAAGCCCATATAGTTTGTGCTTCCTTCTATTTTATATTTATGATGTAAACTTTACAAAGAGAGGGTCTGATCAAGTTTACCAGATCAAAGAGTAACAAACTTCTAACTAATTCCTTTATGTGCATAAAATAGGGAAATATATAACAATTAATACCTAGATGTTAACCCTATGTGCCATAAACGCATGAAATAAAATAATATCTACAGTAAATGTGGATTGGCCTAGGAGGCCATATCAATTCCTCCTGGTTTAAATGGAAAGTGTCCCCACTTTCCTCCCTGTTTATAAATGATACCCTGTGCTTTGATCTTGACTGTGGGTTTGTTGCCAAAGAAGAAAATGTGGGACTGATTATTGGCAGCCTCTGGGACCTTGCTAGCTGCCATAGAGATAAGAAATCGATAAACGATGGATACAAATTGATTCCCCAAACTGTAGACAGGCATGCGGTTTGAATTAAATGAGGCACGATCTTTCAACCATATGCCATGGAGATGAGAAATCGATAACCGATGGATACAAATTGATTCCCCAAACTGTAGAGAGGCGTGTGGTTTGAATTAAATGAGGCATGATCTTTCAACCGTATGAAGGGATATTTGTCCCTGCAAAAAGTCCTCTAAGTTGCGCACGTAGGGTTGTTGGAAAACCCTTATCCAAAAGAAGAAGTGTTGCAGACTTTGTGCCAGCCTGTGGGGAGTTGTTGGACAAGGTTTATCAAGAATGTGCTGTAGATTTCATGCTAGCCCGTGGGGAGCTGGATGACAAGATAAGATAAGATAATTTTATTAATGTCCAACGAATGACCACAAAAGTAGGTCAATGGGACTGACGACTACAGCATGTATGAGTACAACGTGGGAGTGCAAAGGCAACTCCTAGACTGTGCTGCAGATTTCGTACTGGCCCACAGTGAGCTGGTTGATAAGGTTTCGTGAGACTTTGCTGCAGATTTCATGCTAGACCATTGGGAGCTATTTGATAAGGTTCTACGAGACCTTAAGAAAAAAAATGCTGATGAGGGTGTTGCAGAACCCGTGTACAACGTGTTGAAGGCTGAAGAAGATTTGTTCTGCGCTGTGGGGAGCCTGTGCACACAAGATTGTGGGGTGTTGGAGCCCCAGCATTGTGAGAAGAAAATGCAGAGAAAACAAAGTAGAGCCATGTCAAGGGACGAACTCTCTCTGATACCAATTGATACTGGTCAAAAGGTCTGCATCGAGAAGGAAGACCAAAAATAAAGATTTTTCTGGCACATATGATTTGTGCTTCCTTCAATTTTGTATTTATAATGTAAACTTTACAAAGAGAGGGTCTGACCAAAGTCAACCGGATCAAAGAGTAACGAGGTTCTAACTAATTTCTTAATGTGCATAAAATAAGGAAATGCATAACAATTAATTTCTAGATGTTAACCCTATGTGCCATAAATGCATGATTTAAAATAATATATAAAATAAATGTAGAATGACCTAGGAGGCTGTATCAAAAGAGGTTTGATGGGTAAAAGAATATCACTTAGGAGATTCAAAGGGAAGAAAATTAGGACAATTGGTAATAAAGACATTTATTATAATTAGATACAAGGGCAAGAACCTTATATGACTCAGCAAGAAGTGTGCTGCAGCTGAAGCACCGAGGTGTATTCAATAGGAAGATGCATATCATAGTGATATAGTGACAATTAGTGCATCAATTTAGTGGACACCCAGGCCTACCAATGGTAGGATATCACCAGATCATTGAGTTCATAGATTGCCTTGATAGTTTTCATTGGGTTTGCTAAACTACAAGGAACTAATTGCTTTGGGGGTTGTGTCATCTGTAATAAATAGGGCTTTTACTCTTGTAAGGGCATTTGTAATGTCTCAGGAGTTGACCTGGGTGCCCGCACTCCTCCACCGCAAGTTCAAACGGGCGAGTTGAGCAAGGGAACACTCGGTCCAACCCAGGAAGCCAAAATAACTCTTATATGGTGAAGACGAGATCTTTGGGCGCACGCCGTGCCAAAGACGTCGTCACCAAGAAGACTTGCGACGAAGGTTAATATGGTGACTTGACCGAAGAAGCCGGCTGGGTGGGTCCCCCATGGGAGCCCCACCGAAAGATGGAGACGATGGACGCTCTGGCAATAAGAGCGCCCAACTGACCAGACGAAGAACGAAAGTTGGGAAGCTCCAATGCCTTGGGCACGTGCTAAGGGGAGCTGATCGAACGGAGAGAAAACGGGTAATGGATGCTAACCAAGAAAGAGTTGCATCGAATGCCAAGCCAAGTGATTGGCCAACGAACGAACGAACGCAAGCGAAGGAAGAGTGCGCTTGGGTGAATTGGTCGACTCACCCAAGGGTCGCGTGCCCTTTGGCAGAAGTTAGCTTAGGAAAAAATGTGGACAAGTGATGAAGAGGTGCGTCGCTTCATGAAAGGACGCATCGGTTGGCAAGGTTGCGCGCCCATATAAACCTAGTGAGGAAGTCATTTGGGAATCATCCAAGAATCAAGAAGGATTCGATCAAGGAGACAAGTCGAAGGAAGCAAGTCTAAACCAAACTAAGGGGACATGCGCACTTGGGCAAAATTGCAGGCACTTTCGGTGATGAAGGATGAAGGAGAGATGATCCATTTGTTCTTGTAGCTGAGGTGACAAAGGAAGGGCGCACAAGGGGGCAACTCGCTGAAGGAAGAGTTGTATGTTTCACACAGGTTCTTTGTAACAGAGCGAAAGCTCCTTGTATAAACTTTCTTGTGTGGCACGAGTGTTTGGCTCGACATACTGTTGTTTTGTTTAAGAAGTCGTATCAGAAACGCACACATAACTTAAGTAACGAATGAAACTAAGTGAAGGCGTAGTCCAGGTTGAGTAAGTCGGTTTGGTCTTGCTGCTGAATGAAAGACGTTGGTGCGGCACAATCATCTGTAATAAATAGGGCTTTTACTCTTGTAAGGGCATCTGTAATGTCTCAGGAGTTGACCCGGGCGCCCACACTCCTCCACCACAAGTTCAAATGCGCGAGTCGAGCAAGGGAACACTCGGTCCAACCCAAGAAGCCAAAAGAACTCTTATATGGTGAAGACGAAATCTTTGGGCGCACGTCGTGCCAAAGACGTCGTCCCGAAATCTTGGAGGTTAAGATGGTGACTTGACCGAAGAAGCGGGTTGGGTGGGTGCCCCATGGGAGCCCCACCGAAAGATGGAACGGTTGGAGACCATGGACGCTTTGGCAATAAGAATGCCCAACTGACCGGACGAAGAACGAAAGTTGGGAAGCTCCAACACCTTGGGCGTGCGCCAAGGGGAGCTGACCGAACGAAGAGAAAACAAGTAATGGATGCTAACCAAGAAAGAGTTGCACCGAACGCCAAGCCAAGTGATTGGCCAATGAACAAACGAACGAAAGTGAAGGAAGAGTGCGCTTGGGTGAGTCGGTCGACTCACCGAAGGGACGCGCACCCTTTTGCAGAAGTCAATTTAGGCAAAAATGTGGACAAGTGACGAAGAGGTGTATCGCTCCATGAAAGGACGCGTCGGTTGGCAAGGTTGCGCGCCCATATAAACCTAGTGAGGAAGTCATTTGGGAATCATCCAAGAATCAAGGAGGATTCGATCAAGGAGACAAGTCAAAGGAAGCAAGTCTAAACCAAGCTAAGGGGACAGGCGAACTTGGGCAAAATTGCAGGCACTTTTGGTTATGAAGGATGAAGGAAAGATGATCCGTTTGTTCTTGTAGGTGAGGTGATAAAGGAAGGGCACACAAGGGGGCAACTCGCCGAAGGAAGAGTTGTATGTTTCGCACATGTTCTTTGTAACGGAGCCAAAACTCCTTGTATAAAATTTCTTGCATGGCACAAGTGTTTGGCTCGACATACTGTTGTTTTGTTTAAGAAGTCGTATAAGAAACGCACACATAACTTAAGTAATGAACGAAACTAAGTGAAGGCGTAGTCTAGGTTGAGTAAGTCAGTTTGGTTTTGCTGCTGAATGAAAGACGCCGGTGCCGCATGTTCATCTGTAATAAATAGGGCTTTTACTCTTGTAAGGGCATCTGTAACATCTCAAGAGTTGACTTGGGTGCCTGCACTCCTCCACCGCAAGTTCAAACGGGCGAGTCGAGCAAGGGAACGCTCGGTCCAACCCAAGAAGCCAAAAGAACTCTTATATGGTGAAGACGAGATCTTTGGGCGCACGCCGTGCCAAAGATGTTGTCACCAAGAAAACTTGCGATGGAGGTTAAGATGGTGAATTGACCGAAGAAGCGGGCTGGGTGGGTTCCCCATGGGAGCCCCACCGAAAGATGGAACGGTTGGAGACGATGGACGCTCTGGCAATAAGAGCGCCCAATTGACCGGACGAAGAACGAAAGTTGGGAAGCTCCAACGCCTTGCGTGCGCACCAAGGGGAGCTGACCGAATGAAGAGAAAACGAGTAATGGATGCTAACTAAGAAAGAGTTGCTCCGAATTCCAAGCCAAGTGATTGGCCAACAAATGAATGAACGAAAGTGAAGGAAGAGCGCACTTGGGTGAGTTGGTCGACTCACCCAAGGGACGCGTGCCCTTTGGCAGAAGTCAACTTAGGCAAAAATGTGGACAAGTGACGAAGAGGTGCATCGCTCCATGAAAGGATGCGTCGATTGGCAAGGTTGCGTGCCCATATAAACCTAGTGAGGAAGTCATTTGGGAATCATCCAAGAATCAAGAAGGATTCTATCAAGGAGATAAGTCGAAGGAAGCAAGTCTAAACCAAGCTAAGGGGACAGGCACACTTGGGTAGAATTGTAGGCACTTTCGGTTATGAAGGATGAAGGAGAGACGATCCGTTTGTTCTTGTAGTTGAGGTGACAAAGGAAGGGTGCACAAGGTGGCAACTCGTTGAAGGAAGAGTTGTATGTTTCACACAGGTTCTTTGTAACAGAGCGAAAGCTCCGTGTATAAACTTTCTTGTGTGGCATGGATGTTTGGCTCGGCATACTGTTGTTTTGTTTAAGAAGTCGTATAAGAAACAAACACATAACTTAATGAATGAAACTAAGTGAAGGAGAAAGTCGGTTTGGTCTTGCTGCTGAATGAAAGACGCTGGTGCCGCATGGTGATTGGGAACATTGGGTATTTTCCGCCGCCCAACCAGAGGTTCGCCAGGCCGATGACAACATCCCTTCTAGTCTAATGTTTAGAGGAAGCCTGGAGGCTGACTTATAGATAGTGTGGTCAAGGGAGTTCTTGCAAATTATCAATGTATCCTATAATATTATATAAGCAAACTGCAATAGGAAATTGGAGTGGTACTGAATCATGCACTTAAGACTTGTTTGGGATTAGAGATTTCAGTGTAGAAATAAACATTAAATGTGTTTATGTTTAAGAAACGAGATGCTAGATTGCATTGTATGTGTAGTGTAGGACTTGGATACTATCTGGAGGAGTTTGGACACTGGCTGGGGAACTTGTATGCATAATGTCTATTACTTGCACAAATTGGCGCATTGCAAAGATGGCTCAGCCCCTGCTTCCCTTCTCCTAATTTGCAGTCATCATTGATTGTGCTACGAGCAGATATATCTTGGTGGTCATACCACAAGCATCACTTATACTTTTGGTCTGGATTAATATATTGTATTGTGCCCAGTTTCTTTATGATTTATGCGCTCTTCTGATTGCCTTTTTCTTTTGGAGTCTTCCCATGCAATTGTCAACATGCTGACAAACTTGATGCTCTTTTTATCTGAAACATTCAGAGGGGTCCAATATATTTGGATTTCTTTTCAACATTTTTGTCTCTTATATACTTGACATCTAGGCAACTCAAAATACATATTTGAACATGATGATTTTCTACATTCTTCCAAGTGCCTTCCTAGACCTTAGTACTTATGTGAATATTACTTGTTTTTTTAAAACTTGGAGAATCATTCATTTGAATTTGTTTATTAATTTCCCCTGTTGAAGGACAACAGATAAAGGACAACAAAAGCCTTCCATGCACATGGACCTCTATAGTAAACTGGGTAAAACCTAATTTCAATGGGGTGGCTAAAGGAAATTTGGGGTCTGCTGGGGGAGGAGGAGTAACTGGGGGAGGAGGAGTAACTGGGGGAGGAGTGATTGGGGACAATGAAGAATTAAAGGATATTTTATACATTGTTAGGGGAATCTACGAATAACATAGCTGAAGTGGATGCTCTATTGGAAAGGATAAAATTATGTACTAGAGTTGGCCTGGAAAGGATAAATTTATGTATTAAAGTTGGCCTCCGAAATATGGAAGTGGAAAGAGATTCTAAAATTATCATTGACCTACTCCAGAATAAGAGT
>ML797582.1:124493-173038 GCA_009831015.1 Picea engelmannii | reverse complement strand
CAGCTGGGAACAGAAAGATTTTATTAGTAAAAATGGTCAGATGAAGTTGTCAACCCAAGTCTTTTTTGCTTCAATTGATCAGCGTAGTGAAAATGGATTAGACCAGGCAAGTTGGGTTGTGAAAATGTTTGCAACCGAAATTTTCAATCTCCCCATCATAAATTGTAATCTTAGAGTATACGGAGGTCGACCAAGAGAATTGAAATTGAAGTTGGGTTGTGAAAATGTTTGCAACCGAAATTTGCAATCTCCCCATCATAAATTGTAATCTTAGAGTATACGGAGGTCGACCGAGAGAATTGAAATTGCAATTTTAACAGCAAAGGTTTTGTATTTCAACGAGATCTCAGACTTACTAGATTCCGAAGTAGGTCACTGAAAACAGGGGGTATGAATGCCCTTTATAATGCGCCTGCGTTTCATGCGAAAACGGATGACATAGAAGGCCACTTTCATTACTGGACAGTTGAGACCGCTTCAAAAGAACCCATCAAATTAACACTCTGCAAGAGCACGAATCAGGTTGCGAAAATATTCACAAAACCATTAACAAGAAGTTTCAGAAGTTTCGAATAATGACGTCTATCAGCGGGAGGAAACGGACGATGAGGCGGGATGTGGACGATCGGTGGTGAATTGATGGCGGGCTTTGGATTTGAATGGATGTGGATGATGGGCGTGGATATGGATGGTGGTAGATGGGCCGGAGGGCATGGATGATGTATGGTGTATGGATGGTGGTAGATGGGCGGAGGTGGTGTAGGGAAGGGTAGTCGGCCGGTGGGCGGAGGTGATCGGCGACGGGAGTCGGACGAGAGTGGGACTCCGTGAAAGGATGGCCGACAAAGGTCAGTTTCGTTTGGCCTTTAGCCTACACCAATAAATTGTTTAAATGATTTGGTTGAATTTCTCATAAAGATTTCAATATATCAAGTCTATATTAATTGAAATTCAAAGTTTATTTTTCTAATTTTTAGAAATTGTGAAGTATAATTTTATTTTTCTTAAAATTTATAATAACCAATAACCCATATTAAATATATAGAGAACTAAATTATATCGATATTTATTTATAAACAATATTGTAGAATTGGTATGTATATATTTAAATCAAAATAAAATTCAAGAAGGATATATTAGATTAATTTTGATAATTTTTAAAAATTTGTGAAATGTAATTTTTTTTTAATTAATGATAAATATATAAAAATTATTTATAAAAATTATTGTAAAAATAATATTTTATATTCAAATTAAAATAATTTAAAAAAATAAGAAAAAAAAAATTATTATTTAACTTGAGTAATGAAAAAGTAGTTATTTAAATTAGAAGATTTTTTTTACTATTATTTTATTTATTTATAAAAAAACTACATCAGCCACATTAAAAAGCTACATTACATTAATATTTATTTATTAAAATTTAATATTAAAATTTAATATAAATTAATATAAGACAAAAGAAACAAGTCATCATATGATGCATAGCTCTTTCCTTAAAAAATTAAGGCTTATAATTTCATCATTTTTTTTTATTATTATTCACAACCTTATAATTAAATTAAATGATAACATAAATTAAAAACTAAAAGATGGTTAAAATTCAAATATACATAAGAATTAAATGATAACATAAATTAAAAACTAAAAAATGGTAAAATTCAAACATACACCATTTACATGAAAATTTCACTATACTAATATTTATTTATGAAATATATATATATATATACAAAATAAATAAATCCATTTAATATATTTATATTAGAGAGGGTACATATAGTGTAAATCACAAGGAAAAAGGAGAGAGATACCACTTATTTTAAAGAAGACTAAAAAAAAAAACTTCTAACTTTAAATAAAGATATTAACCACTACCCTATCACTATCAAATCTTATAAAGTTAGGAATATATTAAATATTCTATTGAAACTTCCAACGAAACAAATAATGGTGGATAAAGGGATGGCAGTTTGAATATTTAGTCAATCTCTCAAAAAAATATACACTTATTATTCCACGTTCCATTTTTATTTGTAGTTTAAAATTAATTTGTCAAGATTGGCTATAAATTATATATTGGTGTACACTATGGGTCATGGATGATTTTAGGGGCTAAATTTCGCTCATGGGCTAATTTTCCATGGTTTTTCAAAAAACAAGATTCGTTATTTTAAAAATGATTCGCCCAAATTCTATAGGATAAAATTATTTTACCATAAAAATCGCCAAAATTTTATAAAAACTATACAAAATACTTAGAAATTTGAATATTTTTACAAAAAAATAGCCAAACATTTATAGTTGACATATGAAGGATTAGTAAGATTCACCAAAATTTCTACATTTTAAAATAAATTTCCATCCTTAAAATCATCCCTACTATGGGTTCCATTTATCAATAATATTTATCAACCCCACATTCCTTTATAATATTTTTCATCATTCTTCTCAGTAATATTCCCGCTATAATAAATGAGATATTTAAAGAAACACATTCCAAGCATTTTATTTCTCAATTCGTGACACGATTCTTTACATGTGGTTTAATATTATACTTTTTGTTTTCAAGAGAAAATTGCTCAAATTTATATTAGGTATAAATATCTTTACACAGCCAAACTGTCGGCAATCAAAACCATGATAGTGACACAGCAACGAAAAGACCAAACGCAAGCTAACCTCCAAGGGGACCCTCCGAAAAGGGCAAGCAAAATATAAACACCCAAAACACCAACCAGCACCAAAGAAAGAATACAACCCTCCTCATTCAAAGACATTTATTGAGGAAATAGGGCTCTCTCTCCCACTATCACTATGGAAAACCGAGAGTCTACCAACCTCTTCTTTTAGAGCTCTCTTCGAGAGGGCATCCGGCTCTCTATTATGCGATCTGGGAATATGGTGAAAGGAGATGTCAACGAAGAATTTTGACAGCACCATCGCTCTATCCTTCCAGCTATCATTGTGGACCGAATGAAGCTTGGACTTTTGTGAGATCCAATCAATGATAACTCGCGAGTCACCGAGGACATGAAGGTGACTGATAGACCAGCAAGAAGCAAGATAGAGGGAGGCCCATAAACCCAAGAGCTCGGCCTTATTGTTTGTGCCGATGCTGCAGTTTAGGAACCACCGAGTACTCCTTGACGGATGAAATTTGAAAAACCCCCCCGCACCACAGCTTCCTCCACTGGCCAGGGCAACACCATCGAAGCATGCCACGGTGTATCCTTCCTTTGGAATGAAATCACAGGATTTGTGAATTGGAGTCTTTGACGAAGACTGCTTCCAATGGAATGAGGCCACAATTTTGTAAAAAACCTCATTCAGCGAAGGAGGACATGATTCGAAAGTGGCTCGATTTCGAGCATTCCAGATGTGCCAGCAAACTAAAACAGGTAAATACTTCGGCGCTGTAGCTTGAGCCATCCATTGGGTGTAACTGTGTGAGAGTGTGGTGTCATTCCAGGAATAATGCAACGAGAAGTAATTGAGCACCAGAGACCATACAGCCCGAGTGAAGGAACAAAACACCATTAAGTGATGAATATTTTTAGAATCTCTGCGACAGAGAGGGCAGATCCTCGGCCCCTCCCAGCCCCTCCGTTGTAGCGCGTCCCAAGTAAGTGACTTTCCCTTCCTTGCGAGCCATATAAAAAGCTTAAGTTTTAAGGGAATGTCCCAACGCCAAAGGAGGGAGAACCACGATCAATCCACTGCTTCAAAACGCTGGCTGTGAAGTGCATTATAAATATTCTTGACAGTGATGATCCCTGTGGCATCTCCACCGGCCCACATAAGTGTATTGGGACTAGAAGAGAGTGAGATTCCCTCGCCTTTGAGGGCTGTAATATAGTGGTCCCATTCTGTTGCTAGCGGCTTACTTAATAGTAAATCACCACTGTTCATCCAGCTGTCAGGGAGAGAGCTGCTGCTTGACTGTAAATTTACCTGTGCAAGATGAGTAAAGTTAAGAAGCTGGAGCTGCGACCTCAACTCGGCGGAGAGGAGAGACCGGTCTCCCAGACCAAGTATTTTGTCAACTCCAATACAGATTTCAGTGCCAGCACCCGGCTTCCACACGAGCCAGTGAAGGATAACAGGTAAGGAAGCAACCATCCCCTTCCAGAAAGGGGAGACCTTCCTCTGTAGAAAAGATGGCTTATGAATCCAATGAACAAGCAACAGAGAGCCTAAATACTTGTCGACAATCACCCGGTGCCAGATATTATCGACTGTGACCGCTCTCCATAAAGAATTGGCCAGGAGGGCCGTGTTGAAAGCAGACAAATCCATAAGCCCCCAGCCCCCAAATCTACGAGGTTTTGATAGGGCTTCCCAGTTGCACAGATGAAAACGAGAATGACCAGGACTGCAATTCCACAGAAAGTTGTATATATGTCTTCGAAGAATTGTAACAATATTGTTTGGGATTTTTTCCAGAGTCATCCAGAAAACAGGAAGACTTTCCAGAATAGACTTTACCAAGATGAAACGGCCTCCCAGGGACAACCATTTGTTATACCAAATGTAAATCCTTCTTTCAAAATGAGCCACCAGCCATTTCCAATCTTCCGGCGAGGAGGCACCCAATCTTAACAGGAAACCGAGATACCTGAAACCTTCACTCAGGTGAACAAAGGTGAAAGGGACGGAACCCTTGAGAGTGAGAAGATCAACCTCCGAAAGACCCCAATAGTGGATGGAGGATTTTGTGAAGTTGATGGATAAACCGGAAGCAAAACAGAAAAGCTAAATCACCTCAAGTATTACCAACCACTCAGATAAATCCGCTTTTGACATGAGTACAACATCATCAACAAACAAGATATGTACCATTTTAACGATCTTTGAGACTTTAATGCCGGAGATATGGTGCTCCGCAAATTTTTTTGAGAGAAGAAGGTTGAGCCCTTCCATAATCAAAATGAAGAGGTAGGGAGAGATTGGGCATCCCTGGCGGAGCCCCCTCTCATTTTTAAAGAAACTGGAGGCCTCGCCATTAATCAAAACTGCAAAGGATGAACTAGAGACACAGGACATAATCCAAGTAATGAATGATTCACCAAAGCCCACAGAGTGGAGAATTAATCTCAAGAACTCCCAATCGATGCAATCGAAAGATTGTTTGAGATCCAATTTCATGACCAGTGCCTTTAAGTTTTTCTTCTTGATGATGTGGATGCATTCATGGGAAGCTCCAATGGCATCCTGTATTCTTCTACCCCGCAAGAAGCCTAGCTGCTCCGCTGAGAGACTCCTTTCAAGAAGAGGCTTGATCCTGTTTGAAATAACTCTTGAAATCAACTTGTAGATGAGGTTGCAGAGGGAGATCGAACGGTAGTCACTAAAGGAGAGCGGGTTGCTTTCTTTAGGTATCAAAACTATAAAGGTAGAATTAATACTTCTCACAATCTTACCAGAAGTGCGGGTGTCTTCCACCATCTGGAGTAGGTCCAAGCCAACAAGGTCAAAAAAGTAACAGAAGAATTCTGTCGACCATCCATCCGGTCCGGGACTTCTTTCCGAATTGAAATGTATCAGAATATTTTTTAACTCCGACAGTGTAACAGGTTTGTAGAGTTCTGCAGCTTCAACATCAGAGACGAGACTGAGATAGAGATTTTCCGTAGACACCATCCCTCGGAGATCAAGATTTGCTGACTTTTTGTAAAGGATGAGGCGGTAATATTATACTTTCTTAAAGAAAAACATCTTGCATAAAATTGTTTCTTTAATGGTTTAGTGCGTGATTATTAATATAAAAAGCAAAGGTAATATTGTTTAGTGCGTGATTATTAATATAAAAAATAAAGGTAATATTGTTTTGTTAGGAGATTTTAATGTTAAAACAATAACTCATCTAGATATTATTCTAAGCAATATCTCCAACCTTAATTTGTCAAACTATATATTATTATTATTTTATATAAATAAATAATAATATGGAGCATGACATAATTCTTTTTCGTTGAGGATTTTGATTTAACTTACATAGAAAAGTTTTCAGATTCTATTTTGTAAAGAGTTGATGAAGCTTTGTAGTAGTTACAATCTAACAATTTGCAATAGTTTAAGGTAATCAAAAAACTTTAATCGAATGAATTGTATTTGTGGGTTTGGAAATAATGTGGTTGTGTATGTTATTTTAAATATCTCATTGTAATGTTTTCTAATTTAATTAAGAAATATTATTATGCGGAATACACATAAAAATAAAAAAATTCTACTAATTCATTTTCTTGTAGCTTACTAGTGATAATTTATATACATAATTAACTAGATTATAATACTCGTAATTAAATGCATATACACCATCCTAAATGAACATGAATGTAGTTAATAAAAAACAACAAATAATTGTTGTTATATTGCAACTCACATATGAGCTCACTCTTCAGGCATGACAACTTGGCTCTTCAATTTTCAGCTCCAAAACACTCTGACATGCTTTAGAATTTGCCCATCCTTCTTGGTCTAACTCTGGTGCTCTTTTTTCTTGCTCTCCCCTTGTTGTTCATGCAGAACTAAATGTGAAAAAATGTTCAATATCTCCATATGAATTTCCTCTATTTTCCCAAGGCAATTGACTGCACACTCTGCCCAATGTTGATTGTACTTTAGCCCCATGCTTCCAATAACTATGGGATGTGACTACCACACCCACCCCCTGATAGATATTCAATGATTGGGCTCTCATACACTCAAACATAAATTAGAAGGTTTTCCCAAATGATAACAAAATTCATAAATATGAGTTTGGTTTAATACCCATAAACCATTTCCGCCTTTGGGCCCCTGTTAGACACTCCCAAGAATTCCCCTCTCTCTTGTGGATTAATCAAACCCCATCTCTTTCCATAGTCCCGATAGCTAGCATCACATTATTTTTATTAAAATCAGAAAACAGATTTTGTATATTACATCACTTGGCCATAACCACATTCAAATCTACATTATACATTAGCTAAAATAGGGATTATAGTGGGGATGTTACAATCCCCCTCCCCTACAATCATGCACCGTCCTCGATGCAAAAGACCATGCTGAAATACATATACAAATTTACATCATAATATTCAAAAAATAGAATTATGCAATCAATTCACTCCCCAATAGCAGTTCCAGCCATAATCTCTCATCCTTCTCAACCTGCTGACCCAAGGAATGTACCCCTTTCACTTCTCTCAATCCATCAAGCTGCACCATTATTTTATCATGGCTATCAGCATAGGTGACCAAGAATTATGAGATGTGGTTCCGAAAATATAACTGCCCAAAAATGGAGTCTTGCACTTTTAGCTTCTATTTTCTTCAAAATTGCCAAAAACATTTCTAGTATTTGTCTATCGTAGTTTCTTCATGCTCCCATGTGTTAGAAGATTGGTTATTGTCATTGATGTCAACCCTAGTCATTGGTTGTAGTCATTGATGTCAACCCTAGCCATTGGCTTTTGGACCCCATAGTTGATCAAAGTAGATAGACATGAAATAAATTACACATACATATACAACACCCATGGAT
This sequence comes from Picea engelmannii, assembly GCA_009831015.1. Classification (NCBI taxonomy): domain Eukaryota; kingdom Viridiplantae; phylum Streptophyta; class Pinopsida; order Pinales; family Pinaceae; genus Picea; species Picea engelmannii. The sequence goes on along the minus strand of ML797582.1, from coordinate 165,510 downwards.
GGATAGTATAAGTCATGCCACTTTCGGTGGTATGTGGCATGTCACGTGGATCCTCACGATTGAGGAGAAATGAATTTTTTAAGATGAAAATGTGAATTGAAGAAGAAACTACATGTTAGCCCTAATGTTAAAAGGAAGTGACATAAAGGGTATAAATACATCTCATTATACATTCATTTTTCAACACACACAAGTTTATTAATGAACAAGGATATATAAGTCAAATTTCTAAGGAAATCTGAAGTAAAGAAGGCCGAATTTCAAGGGAGGATGAAGTATTTTGGTGATGTGTTCTAAGGTATGTTATTTACAGGTCATATTACCATTTTCTCTATAACTTTGTTTCTAGAACGATTCAGATGGTGAAATTTGGAGGCTGTTGAGAAGACATATCTAGGTACCTATGGTAAAAAAATTAGCTCTTTATTCTCTATAATTTTGGAGATATACTTTGTGAAAGATAGGGATTTTGACTAGTCCTGAAGCTAGTCATAAAAAGGTGTTTCGGGTAAAAATATCATAATGTATTCATAGAGAATCCAAATGAAGTGAGACCAATTGAATTGGAAATCGTACGGGTTTTAGTTTCCTATGTATGAATTTCAGAATCTGATGTTAAATATTGAGCGTGGGACATGTTGTACAAGCTCTCTCTCCTGAATAAACCATAATTGAATAAGGTCTACCATTTTCTCTATAACTCCTTTTCTTGGAGGATTCAAGGAGTGAAACTTGGAGGAGTTTCAAAGAAGACAATGAGTAATATTATCTACAGGATCAGAGTATTCCAAGAAGTGAAGAATTGTAGAAGTTGAATAAGTCTTAGGAAACATTATCAAGTTCTATGTGATGGTTGGTTGATGTTGATAATTTAATGTAAAGTTTTATTATCTCTCATATATTCTTGGGTGGAAGGAAGGGGAAAGGATGGAGAGGTCAACCCTCTCTTGATATTGAAGGATTGTATCTTCCTTTTGGATTTTTATCCCTCCCTTTATATTTGGAAGTTGTAGCTACCTTTGGAATTCATTACTTCCTTTGAACAATAATACATGATTACTTCTTATATATTGTGCATGGTGTATTCGTGTATCTCTTATACTATTCTTCATTGTTCATTGGATAATATTCATTATTGATGGATATAAATTGAATACATGATATGACTGAAGTACAAGTTCAAAAATACTAATTGCTCTAAATACTGATTCACTCCCCTCCCAATATTTCCAACGATTGGTATCAGAGCAGGTTTCCTTCAGAACAGTTTAAACAGTGGAAGGAAAATTCTGAGCAAAGATGGATGATCATGAGCACATTCCAAATGGGATTCAACAATTTGATGGAAGAAATTATGCATGGAGTGATAGAGTGAAAAATTACCTAACATCTTTGGGAGTAGACATTTGTTACTCAGTTGTAAATGGTTATGTAATCCCAAAGAATGCTCCAACCGATCCAAATGAGAAGAATATTATGAGTTGTAATTCAAAAGGCATACATGTTATTCTAGGAGAATTGGAACCAACCATTTCTAGCAAAGTGATGGGATACAAAATTGCTAAAGAGGTATGGGACAAACTCGAGAGTATCTATGAAGGTGATCCAAAATTTAAGCAGGTCAAGATTCAATGACATAGAGTAGAATTTAAAAATTTGAAGATGGATGAAAAGGAAGATATTGCAACCTATTTTCTTAGAGTTGATGAAGTTGTTAATGTTATCATAGGATTAGGTGAAGAGCTCAATGAATCCTTGTTTGTACAAAAAGTGTTGAGATCACTTATCTTGAAGTATGATGCTAAGGTCTCCGCCATTGAAGAAACTAGGGACTTGACCAAAATGACAATGGATGAATCACATGGGTCTCTTATAACATATGAAATGAGAACAGGTAAATAAAGTGACCTTCCAAACAATGAAGCAACCTTTAAATCCATAAACAAGAAAAAAGACAAGGATAACGACCTTGATGAGGAAATAAGAAATTTCATAAAAAGGATCTAGTAGGGAACTGTAAGATACAAAGGTAAGTCTCCTCTCAAATGCTTTAATTGTGGTATAATAAGACATATTGCTGAAAATTGCTACTATAAAAAGAGAAGTCTCAACAATAAAAAGAGATTATACTCCAAGGATGATGACATCTCCTTAGATGAGGGTGATGAATAAGATAATGATGGAGGAGAAGTCCTCTTCATAACCCAAGAAACCCATGATGATGATCACAAGAGTTCTAAAGAAGAAGAAATCATTTTTTAAGAAGATTTAGATGAAGAAAACAACCTTGATTCCTTTTGGGGATACAAAGACAACATAGAGAGTGAACAAGAAGATGAGAATCTTGAAAAGTTGAAGCATGTTGAAACTAAACATAGCAAGCTTTGAAACACAAACATAATACTAAAAGGCGAATTGAGTAGTTGTGAAGAAGATAATGACAAGCTTGAAAAGACCATTGATAGCTTGAAGGAACAATTGCAATATTATGAGAAATTGAAAGAAGAATTGGATCACACAAAAGGGGAGCTACTATTGACAATAGAAAATTTCAAGAAGTTAAAAAAATGAACTGAAAAATTAGATGAGATCCTTAATAGTCAAAGATCTCCAAATGAAAAGACAAGACTAGGATACAATGATAGTTTGAAGACAACAAAACAAGAGAAGGAAGATGAAAAGGATGAAACCAACACTCCATAGAAAGTTCAACAAAAAGATATAAGACTAGAATTCAGAAGGAATGATACATCAAGAAGATCCTCTCCCATCAGGTATGGAAGAAATCATTATGAAGGAAACTATAGAATAATAGATCGTGAACCCAGATGGACCACACCACATAGAATATCACTTACTCCCAGGTATCAAAATTTATTTCTTGGACATTGTTATATTTGTGGAAATTTTGGACACAAGGAAATCAATTGTAGAATCAATGAAAGGAATAACTACACAAGATACATGAATGGTGCAAATAGTACATATGGAAATGTTCGCAAACCTGTCAACATAAATTATAAACCTTTTGACCCATTAATGGATCAAAATATTGTATGCTACAAGTGCAATAATCTTGGTCACAAAGAATGAGATTGCAGAGGCATGAAGGAAGATAATCCTATGCCAAATGTCCCTATACCAACTACAACATGGAAAAGGAAAGAAATTCCACACAATGAAAACTGTTGAATAACATTGGTCACTAAAGAATGCAAAGAAGAAGATGAATGGTTCATAGACAATGGGTTCTCATCTCATATGACTGGAGATCAAATCAAATTTGTCATCTTGAAGAAAAAGGGTGGAAATGTTGCATTTGGAGATGAATCATCTACCAAAATACTTGGAAAAAGAACTGTAAATATTGGAAGTGAAAATGTAAAAGCATGAAAAGTGCTATTGGTTAAAGATCTGAAGCATAATACCCTCAGTGTCAAAATATGTGATCAAGGATACACTCTTACGTTTGACTTCCTAAAATATAAAACAAGAGAAAATAACTTAGGAAGATTGGTTGTAATTGCAACAAGAAGACCAAACAACATATACATCCTAGACTTGAAGAAGAGAGAGAAGAAAAAATCCACACAAAAGGATTCCAAGGAAGAAAAAGTCCCGAAGACCAAAAATAAGGATGACATATTATTGAGTGCCACATGTTCAGAGGGAGAAACCCCAAAGAAGAAGGTCACCTTATGCCATTGAAATCATGGGGAGAAGCCCCACCCTTTTCCATTGATGTCAAAGGGGAGATAAATTTGGATCATGATGATAGGGGGAGCATGAGTGTTTCCATAAATGACATAGGGGGGTATTTTTGGAAGATTGGTTTTTGTCATTGATGTCAACCCTAGTCATTGGTTGTAGTCATTGATGTCAACCCTATCCATTGGATTTTGGACCCCATAGTTGATCAAAGTAGATAGACATGAAGGAAATTACACATGCAGATACAACACCCATGGATGGATATTATAAGTCATTCCACTTCTGGTGGTATGTGGCATGTCACATGGATCCTCACAATTGAGGATAAATGAATTTTTGAAGATGACAGTGTGAATTGAAGCATAAACTACATGTAGACCCTAATGTTAAAAGGAAGTGACATAAAGGGTATAAATACATCTCATTATACATTCATTTTTCAACACACACAAGTTTATTAATGAACAAGGAGATACAAGTCGATTTTTTGAGGAAATTTGAAGTAAAGAAGGCCAAATTTCAAGGGAGGATGAAGTCTTTTGGTGATGTGTTCTAAGGTATGTTATTTACAAGTCATGTTACCATTTTTTCTATAAATTTGTTTCTAGAATGATTCAGATGGTGAAATTCAGAGGATATTGAGAAGACATATCTAGGTACATGTTGTAAAAATTTCATCTCTTTATTCTCTATAGGTTTGGAGATACACTCTGTGAAAGATAGGGTTTTTTACTAGTCCCGAAGCTAGTCATAAACAAGTGTTTGGGGTAAAACAATCATAACGTCTTCATACATAATCCAAATAAAGTGAGACCAATTTAATTGGAAAGAGTACATGCTGTAGTTTCCTGTGTACAAATTTCAAAATATGATGTTAAATATTGAGCACGGGGCATGTTGTACAAGTTCGCTCTCCTGAATAAACCAAAATTGAATAAGGTCTACCATTTTCTCTATAACTCCTTTTCTGGGAGGATTCAAGGAGTGAAACTTGGATTGTTTTTAGAGAATACATTGAGTAATATTATCTATATGATCAGAGTATTCCAAGAAGTGAAGAATTTCATAATTTGAATAATTATCAGGAAACATTATCAGGTTCTATGTGATGGTTGGTTGATGGTGATAGTTTAATGTAAATTTTTATTATCTCTCATATATTCTTGGGTGGAAGGAAGCGGAAAGGATGGAGAGGTCAAATCTCTCTTGATATTGGAGGATTGTATCTTCCTTTTGGAGGTTTATCCCTCCCTTTATATTTGGAAGCTATAGCTACCTTTGGAAGTCATTACTTTGTTTGAACAATAATACATGATTACTTCTTATATACTATGCATGGTGTATTGGTGTATCTCTTATACTATTATTCATTGTTCATTGGATAGTCTTAATTATTGATTGGATATAAATTGAATACATGATCTTATTGAAGTACAAGTTCAAAAATACTAATTTCTCTAAATATTGATTCACCCCCCTCTCATTATTTACAACACCATGTTGCATCTTCAGGACCGTAGCAGGTTCGTTGAACCTTTACCATCCCGATGGATTTGTTTCTAAGCACTTTAAACTTATGGTCCATGATGCGTACTAGTTCCACCCATAAATCCCATTTGTTATCCACCTATATCATAGTCCAATCAATTATGTGGTTAGGTTCAGGTAGATATTTCTTTAATACTGACACATGAAAAAAAATATGCACTCTCATGAATGCGGAAAATGATAGAATGTATGAAATTGACCCTATATTTTCTAATACTTCAAATGGCTCAAAATATCTTGTTTCCAATTTTGGGCAGCAACCCAATCTTATCAAACTTCTTTTCACTTTCACTTTTAGAAAAACATGTTTTCCCACTTTAAAATCTCTAAAATATTTATTCTTGTTTTCATAGATTTTCTATTTGTCTTGGGAAGCCTTTAAATTTTGTTTGATATTTTCTGTCCACTCTTCCATTTCCTACAACAAATATGTCCCAATGATAGCTTTATTTGTTGGGTTGTCCCAACTCACTAGTGTGTTACACTTCCTGCCATGCAATGCTTCAGATGGACTCATTTTTAATGAGGATTGATACCCATTATTGTAAGAAATATCTACTAAGTGGATGTAGTCTTCCCACTTTGATGGATTGTACATCACATACATTCTAAGCATACCTTCAATTATTTTGTTAGTCCTCTCTTTTTTCCCATCTGACTCTGGGTGATATGTTGTACTGAGATTTAAATTTGTTCCAAATCCTTTGAAAAAATCCTTCCAAAAATTAGAGGTAAACTTTGGATCTTTGTTTAAAAAAAATTCCTTAGGCACCTCATGTAGCCTAGAAACTTCCTTCTTGTAAATATTTTCAATATTTGTTGCCTTGTGTGTAGTCTTAACAAGAATAAAATGTGCAACTTTCATTAATTTATCTAGCACCGGCATGATGGAATCATGTTGCTTTGACATTTTGTAATAAAATCAATTGTAACCACTTCCCATTTCCACTCAGGAATGGGAAATGGATGTAACATGCCTACTAGATGTCTATTCCATGTCGTCACTTTTTGGCATTCTAGACAACTGGCTATGTAATTAACCACTTCTTTATTCATTATTGGCCAAAAGTATTGGCTTCTTACAACTGCAATTGTCTTATGATATCCTAGGTTCCTATCATATGTTTAGGTTCTTGTTCTTTAAACCCTAGTTATGATATAATACCATGTTGAAATTTCCCTTTAACCTAGCACCCAATATTTCATTCCAAGAAAACTACATTTACTGAATTAAAGAACAATTAGGTTAATCAACAAAACATGCAACAAAAGCATAAACAAGAAAACCAAATCAAGCATATAAGAACACCAAGAATTTTAGGTAAACCCCTAGAAAAACCCCGGAGGGAAAACCATTCCAATGAAGCTTAAGCTCAAATTATGGATCTAGTAACAGGGAAAATGGGCCACTGAGAGAATTATACACTGCAAAAAAACATGGAAAATCGTGTGTTTTTGTATGACCCTGTATTAGCATGTTTTCCAATGCATCCACAACTTGCCCTTCTCTGGCCCACGAAAATGCATGATGTAACGTCCCCAACCATCAACCCACTTGTCGAGCAACGCTACTATGCGGAAACATTCTCATACTTAAATAGTATGCATTTAAATGAAGTTAAATGGCTTAACAAAGTAAACATATAATTATTGCTAACATACAAAATTAATGGAATCAACAGTAAATATCATCACAACGGAATACATGATAATATTACAAGCATCACAGACATGCATTTTAATTGAAATTAAACACATGCATATACTTATCTTTGAAACTGTAGTAACTCCACCAACCATGTGCAGAATTTCCACGAACCTCCAAGACTTAGACCTCACTTCTCATCCTGTTCAATAGTGGGTCACCCTCGAGATGGGAGTAAGCTCCACCCAAGGTAAGGGAATTCTAGACTAGGCTGAGGTTACAGAAAAAATTGCACAGAGAAATCAGAATGATTCTCCCCCAGAAGCCTTCTTATGCCCACTACTCACGGACTCTCACTCCCCACATGCCTGTTCTGCCCGGGAGTATACACCTTCACAAGAATTGTCCATCGGTGCTTCACCTCCCCTCTGATAGCCTGGATCAAGAATTATAAGAGCTTCATAGCTGGTGCTGGACTCTCTTTGGGAGAAAACCACTCCTCGACAGACTCCCTCAGCTGGAGAGAGTTGCTCACAGGCCTAACAACCTGCCTCTTCTACCACGGGCTTGACAACCCAGTTCTTCAACTAGTTTTCAACTCAATTACCACATGTTCAAGATAACAACAACAACAACTTTTGGCTAACTCATGGGTGACAACTGCAATAGGAAAATTGGGTGTGGAACCATGAAACGACAACAGACCACTAAGACACAACATGGTTTAGGTAACACTTGTTTGCAGGATGTATGACAAGAAATTCATGTAGAGTTCGAACACAAACTCAACAGTTCGGGAAGAGGGTTTATCGACTTCTCAAGAAAACATCACAGGCTTCAGGTTTCAGAGCTGCATGAGGCTTACTGAACTTAGATGCAAATATCCACCGGTTCAGACAATGGACGGTCGAATGGAGGATGAATCCCCATCATGGCTCAATTCTTGGGTTAAAATGCATGTGCCTGGGTCGACACTTGTCTCCCATGAGGATGCATGCTCTCCATCAACATGCATCCCCTTTTGCTCACGTTCCCCTTTTTCCAGGAAATTAGGATAAAAACCTACATTTCACATAGCTTTTGGAATAATAATAAATTATTATTCCCAAGGACTTAAGCCCCTAAGATTATCCCCTCTTTACAACCTTTCAAACCCTTTTCCCTTACCCACCTTATGGAAGCTTAGTCCCCCATCACTCTTTCTTCATGGTCAGTCTGCACGCAACGATGTTCATATATTATATTAATGATCTACATAATTACATATACAAAAATCAGGCTTCTGGCCTTAATACTTAGGCTCTATGGCCTAATAAACACATAAGCCCACCAACTTATCAATACTTGGCTCACCATCCTAAAAAACATGATTACAATTCATACTTTAACTAGGGCACTGTCGGGGAATATTACAATCCCCTCCCCTTATTTTTGCACTTTCCTCAGTGAAACTTTTACACAACCTCAACCAGATTTCCAAAATATTCAAAAAGATGTAGGTATTATGCCTGCATAGAATCCTCATGCTCCCATGTCGCATCCTCAGGACCATACCAGGTCCACTGGACCTTTACAAGCCCTATGGCTCGATTCCAAAGATGTTTTCTTTTCCGGTCCAATATGCGCACAATATGCACTTGCAAGACGCCTTCTTGTTCCACCTGAATCACATTCCAATCAATTACATGATTAGCATCAGGTATAAATTTCTTAAGAAATGAAACATGAAACACATTATGTACATTCATGGATGCAGGTAATGAAAGAATATATTCAACTGGCCCAATCCTTTCTAGGATTTCAAATGGCCCACAAAATTTGGCTGCCAAATTGGCGCAATTTCCAATATTCAGGGAACTTCTATTGGCTTTTACTTTCAAGAAAACATGATAGCCCACTTTAAACTCTCTGTGGATTCTGTTCTTATCAACATAACTTTTCTACCTGTCTTGGGAAGCCTTTAAATTCTTCTTAATTTTTATCATTTGTTCTTCCATTTCCTTGAGAAAATTTGGCCCAAATACTGCCCTGTTAGTTGTATTACCCCAACTTACTGGAGTATTTCACTTTATGCCATAAAGTGCTTCAAATGGGCTCATCTTCAAGGATTCTTGATACCCATTATTGTAGGTGAATTCTACCAAGTGCAGGTAGTCTTTCCATTTCAATGGTTTGTCCATCACATACATCCTTAGCATGTCTTCTATTACTCTATTCACCCTCTCTGTCTACCCATTAGACTCAGGATGATAAGTTGTGCTAAACTTAAGATTCATTATGAACCCTTTGAACAACCCCTTCCAGAAATTTGAGGTAAATTTCGAGTCTCTGTCAAACACAATTGTCTTAGGGATTATGTGCAAGCATGTTATTTCCTTCACAAATATTTCGATAACACCGCTGCCTTGTGAGTAGTCTTTAATGGAATTAAATGGGTATCTTTCGTAAGATTTTCCACCACCACCATAATTGAATCATGTTGCTTGCCTGTTCTGGGCAATCTTGTGATGAAATCCATTGTCACTACTTCCCACTTCCACTCAGGAATGGGTAAAGGTTGTAGCAACCCTGCTGGGTGCCAATGCTCGACTTTAACCTTCTGGCACTCCATACATCTAGCGATGTATTCAACAATCTCTTTATTTATACTTGGCCAAAAGTAATGGCTCTTGACTACTGCCACGATTTTTTGATATCAAGGGTGCCCTGCATAAGGCACATTATTCATTTCATGTAAAATCATACATTTCAAGTCCTGGACATTAGGTACACAAATTCTGTTTTTGTACGAAGTATTCCATCAGTTTCCAATTTATAACTCTCCACTTTCTGTGGCATCTTACCTTGTTGTATCTTTGCTACCAAATCCCTGTAATGCAAATTTTTATTTGCAACCTCCAAAATTATGCTTTTAATATCAGTTCGGTACATGTTAATGGTTGTAGCATGTAATTCATGTACTCTCTTGTTGAGTGCATCAACCACTTTATTCTCCTTCCCTTTGATATGCTTGATATCAAAATCATACTCACAGAGAAACTCCAACCACCTACTCCATCTAGAGTTCAAGGTTGGTTGATCAAACAAGTACTTCAGACCATTATGGTATGTCCTTAGTTCGAACCTCCTTCCCATGAGTTAATGCCACCATTTATTTAGAGCATGTACTATGGCTACCAACTCCAAATCATGAGTTGCATAGTTCCTTTCGTGCTCTTTCAACTTTCTGGATTCATAAAAAATTGCGAATCCATTATGACAGAGGACCCCTCCAAGTTATTCTTTGTATGCATCAATGCACACCATGAAATACTCATTTGGATCTACAATCCTCAATATTGGAGCACTGGTTAATAGCTGCTTAAATTTTTGAAAGCTTTTCTCATAATCCTTTGTCCACTGAAACTTCTTCTCCTTCCTTTGCAAGGAAGTGATAGGGTGAGCTATCCTCGAGAACCCTATGATAAACCTTCTATAATAACTATCTAATCCCATGAAGGATCTAACTTTTTTCATGTTCTTTGGCACTGACCATCCTCTAATGGCCTCAATCTTTTCATGATCTACAATTATCCCATCCTTTGAGATAATATTCCCCATGTAATGGACATGCTCATGATAAAATGAGCATTTGCTTAACTTGGCATACAGTTGGTTCTCTCTTAGTACCTGCAACACCATCCTCATATGTTGTTCATGCTCTTCCTCTGACTTGGAATACACGAAAATGTCATCTAGGAAGACTATGACAAACTTGTCTAGATAGTCCATGAATACACCATTCATCAGGCACATAAAAACAACAGGTGCATTTGACAACCCAAATGGCACCACTGTGAACTTGTAATGACCATACCTTGTTATAAAGGCGTTCTTGCTGATGTCTTTATCCTTTATCCTTACTTGGTGATATCCTGACCTAAGGTCTATCTTCAAAAATATCTTTGTATCCTTCAACTGATCGAAGATATCATCAATCCTCAACAGAGGACATTTGTTCTTCACAGTTACTTTGTTCAATTGTCTGAAATCGATACACAATCTCAATGTTCCTTCCTTATTCTTCACGAACAGGACTAGGGAACCCCAAGGTGACACACTTGGGCATATGTATCCCTTATTCAGAATCTCTTCAGGCTGCAATTGCAACTCTTTCATCTCTAGTGTACTCATTCTGTAAGGATATTTTGACATTGGAGCTGCTCCAGGCATCAAGTTTATAGATTAATCAATATCTCTCTTCGGGGTTAATCCAGGTACCTCTTGAAATACATATTCAAACTCCTTTAGAACCACATGATCTCCAATAATTGACACCTTATCCTTAGTTGTTTCCTCCACATGAGATGCAAATTGACAACCTTTTCTGTAGCACTTCTTCAATTGCATTGTTGAGATTTCTCTGATAGCAAAAACTATGGGAATTCCTTGGATTGTTTTCTGATTCCCTTCCTCATCCAATCAATTGAATTCCTTGTTACGACCATCCAATATGGCATGGTGCTGGTCCAACTAGTCTATCCCAATTAGACAGTCATAAGGACCTAAAGGTAGAATATTCAATTCAGCCTTTGTGCTCCATCCCTTCATATCCACTGGACAGGACTTAACTAATTCAGTGAATTTTCTCTTGGTTCCTGTAGCCAGCTACACTAGCCAATACTTTTCATATTTTCTTCTTGATAAATGCAAACTTTCCATGACTCTAGGATCTACATAATTATGGCTAGTCCCTGAATCAATTAAAATAGTAAATGATTGGTTGTTAATCATACCTTGTACTTCAATCATGTGCGATTGAAATTCAGCTTGCTTGTTGTCCAGGGCTGCATATATCCTTGGCATTATGTTTCCCATGTCCTCCATTGTTTCATCTTGCTGAACATTATGGACAACTCTCACTTTGCCATTTTTGTGGGGACAATCTCTGTGCTTATGGTTTCCCTGACAACCCCAACACTGAATGGGAGTCTGTCTTGGCCTTTGTTCCCCTACTTCATCCATTCTCAGCTCTGTAAATGATGGCTATCCTTGAGGACTATTTCTTAAAAAGGGAGGTTTGTTTCCCTTCTGCCTCTATTCTTTCTTGAACTTCCTCTGGTCGAACCAAGCCTTCCGAAAGGTAGGATTTTCTCTTTGCTGCTCATATAATCATTTCTCTCTTCTTATCATTTATTCCATGGTATTAGGGTCATCATACTGGATATTTTCACCGATGGAAGGTGGAATTCCACTAAGATACCTTTGAATATTGACAGTTTCTTCTTTGATGAATGGAACATACTTCAACAATTCCAAAAACCTACGTTCATACTCATCAATGGTCATGCTTCCTAGCTTGAGTTCAAATAACTCTTTCATATTTTTGTCATAATATATATTAGTCAAATACTTCTTCTCGAAATACCTCTTGAATTCCTTCCAAGTGATATATTTCTCTCTAATGTGTTTCACTTGCACAAGTTGACCCCACCACATGGATGATTTCCCTTTCAGTTGATACATCACAATTCTTCCTTCCGCATGAGAGGAATAATTCTGTAGTTGGAATTATTTCCTCATACCAAGCAACCACGTTTCGACATCTTCCTCCTTTTGATTTTCTCCATAAAACGTATGAGGCTTAATCTTGTTCATCTCTCCCTTCAATTCATCCACTCCAGATCTTACGTGCTTTCTGGTAGGATATGGGCTTGAACTACTGTGTGTCCTTCTCTTGGAGTGACCTTGGGAGTGATGATGGTGTCTAACCACACTACTTGACCTTCTTCCCTCAGAAGTCTGGTGACTCCTTGTTCTTCTTGAGTCACTCTCCTTATCCAAATTCTTTTCTATTCTCTCCAAAATCTTTAACAAATTTATGTTGAATTCTCCTTGTTTTTCCTGAGCTTTTGTGAGTTTTATGCTATTTGCTCGGTGAGTTTGGGCAACTTTTTGAAATAATTCAATGATATTCCTCATGTTTCCTTCCTTATATATATCTTCTCCATGTCCATTGGAGTTCGATCCTTCAATTCCCAAATGAACATCCATTCCTTTTGCTTCATCCTAAAAACTGGAAGCAGTCCATGCCCTTTCCATTTCTTTTGCACTCAGTGGAAATTATATTCAGTTCTGGTGCTTGTTAAACTTCTGCATCATAACTTACAGACAATCAGAATTTTTCAAGTCATTATTCCTTAACAAATCCCATAGCATTTATAAACAACCTGATTCAAGAAAATGTTCAGTTTCCATGCATTATTCGAGCTCTCCTCAGATCTGTAGTGCACTCAGGCCTTAACCCTTTTTCTCTCAGTTTCCAAACCCACACAACCATGGTTCATGACCAAGCGTTAGATCTCAAGGTTCTCTAATAAGAAATTTGGGGTTTCAGGTTTCGGAGTTTCAAGATTTCATTCCTGAAGGTTCTCACACTCCTTCCCTCTCCAACTCCTGACTTTTGAACTTCCAACCTTTTGACACATGGTGCTCTTAATAAGGTCCACATTACCTTAGGTGGTGCCCTATAGCTCCCACTATGTCTAATTTTCCTTCGGAGCCCACTGGCACATGGCAGACATCCCATGGGTCCATATCCATCCAAGTGACGTCAACTTGACCCACTACTTCATCTCTTTAGGATTTCACAATTTTGGGCTTCGGGAGTTTGTGCATCAGCACGTTCCTCTTCTCCCGACAGCCAAACTCCCAAAATTACCCTATGCTCTTCTGCTCGATCTAACGAATGAGATATTTTTCCCAGATCTACGGTGTAGATCTTCTCAGGACTAAGAAGTTTCAGGTTTCATGGGTTTGTGTCTCATCACACCCCGCTTTTCCCAACAACCAAACTCCCGAAAGGCTTCTCGGATATCCTCTCGGCACCATCTCTGGATCTAATGGTTGTAAAGGTTTTTCCCTTTTTTTCGAACAGATCCTACGGCTCCAACACTCCAAGTGTTGAGTTCCCTCTCTCTCTATGGTCAAATTCCATGCAAACTACGGTTTTGTTTCACCGCTACTCTCCTGAGCTTCGTAAATGGCCAAGTAAATCGATGGCACTTAGAAACATTCTAAGGTTCGAAATTAGTCCTCCAGACACAATTTCCTCTCAAAACCTTATGTCCAAAGACCACTTATCTGGCCCATCTAGGCTCAGTGTTGAGACCTTGGGTTCTGATACCATATTGTAATGTCCCCAACCATCAACCCACTTGCCGAGAAACACTACTACGTGGAAACATTCTCAAACTTAAATAGTATGCATTTAAAAGAAGTTAAATGGCTTAATAGAGTAAACATATAATTACTACTAACATACAAAATTAATGGAATCAACAACAAATATCATTGCAACAAAATACATGATAATATTACAAGCATCACATACATGCATTTTAATTGAAAATAAATACATGCATATACTTATCTTTGAAACTGTAGTAACTCTACCAACCATGTGCAGACTTTCCACGAACCTCTTAACCTTAGACCTCACTTCTCATCACACTCAATAGTGGGTCACCCTCGAGCTAGGACTAAGCTCCACCCAAGATAAGGGAAGGCTAGACTAGGATGAGGTTATAGGAAAATATGCATAGAGCAATCAGAAGGATTCTCCCCCATAAGCCTTCTTATGCCCACTACTCACAGACTCTCATTCCCCACATGCATGTTCTGCTTAAGAGTATACACCTTCACAAGAACAGTCCATCGGTGCTTCACCTCCCCTCTGGGCCTCGAAAACAGACCATATTAGGAATTCTCAGAGCTCCGTAGCTGGTGCTGGACACTCTCTGGGAGAAAACCACTCCCCGACTAACTCCCTCACCTGGAGAGAGTTGCTCACAAGCCTAACAACTTGCCTCTTCTACCACAAGCCTGAAAACCTGGTTCTTTAACTAGTTTTCAACTCAATTACTACAAGTTCAATATAACAACAACAACAACAACTTTTGGCTAACTCACGTGTGACAACCGCAACATGAAAATTGGGTGTGGAACGAGGAAATGATAGCAAGCCACTAAGACACATCACGGTTCAGGTAATGCTCGTTTGCAGGATGTGTGACAATAAATTCACGCAGAGGTCGAACATGGACTCAATAGTTCGGGAAAAGGGTGTATCGGCTTCTTAAGAAAACATCACAAGCTTCGGGTTTCAGAGCTACGTGAGGCTTACTGAACTCAGACACATAGATTCCCCGGTTCAGACAGAGGATGGTCGAATGGAGGATGAGTCCCCATCATGGCTCAATTATTGGGTTAATTTGCATGTGCCTAGGTTGACACATGTCACCCATGAGGCTGGATTCTCTCCATCAACATGTGTCCCCTTTTTCTCACGTTCCCCTTTTTCCAGGAACTTAGGATAAAAACCTACATTTCACATAGCTTTTGGAATAATACTAAATTATTATTCCCAAGGACTTAAGCCCCTAATCTTAGCCCCTCTTTCCAATATTTTATCCCCTTTTCCCTTACCTACCTTGTGGAAGCTTAGTCCCCCATCACTCTTTCTTCATGGTCGGTCTACATGCAGTGATGTTCATATATTATATTAATGATCTGCATAATTACATATACAAAAATCAGGCTTCTGGCCTTAATACTTAGGCTCTCTGGCCTAATAAACACATAATCCCACCAACTTATCAATACTCGGCTCACCATCCTACAAAACATGATTACAGTTCATAAACATGATTACAATTCATAATATATTTGGGGCACTACCGGAGAATATTACACATGAATTTCCCTTCTCTAAACCATGGATATTCGCAATTGTCTCCATTGAGACTTGTGGATGTGTACATAAATCTTGTATGACAAGATCCGTATGAATTTACTCTTCTGTTTGGTCTCTATCCTTTGAAACCCACCTTTGGCTACTTCTCTCTCTGTTCCTTGACCTGTATGACCTCTAGATGAAATTCCTTCTCCACCTATCAAAATATTGAATCACGGTCCTTCATGATTCAATCCTCTCATCAATACTTGGATGAAATCTCTTCACCCAACCAATAGATTTCCTCACTCTAGTGTAAGCAAAAGTCCTTCTTTTCTCATACACTCCTCACACTAGAAAAATCCCTTCTTTGATATCCTCAACCTTGGTCTCTCACCAAGTATCTCACAAGTGTATCTCACACAAGTCCTTACCTTGGTATCTCACCAATTCTCTCGACCTCAACCTCTCGTCAATAGTCCTAACCGTGTCGACTCCCTCAACACAAGTGTCTTCCTCCTTCTCTTAGCCTTACTTTTATAATAATGAGTTATAATCTATTTCTAATCTTGAAAATGATCTATGATTGAGATTACTTCTCACTTAAGATTTAGATTACATGATATATTCTAAGCATGTCATTAAATAACTCAATTCACTAAAAAATACAAATTTAATTTAATTGATTCCTTCTAAGTAAAGTAAACTCAAGAATAGAATACTTTTTACTAATTCCACATGCAGAAAACATGCCTATGTGGAAGTACTTGTTCGATTCTACCAAAACATTAAAAATCCCTCTTAGCAAGGAAGGTAGTTCTCCCACTTGGATTTTTCTCTATCTAATTCTCTACCAGATCCTCTACCATGCCTACTCTCCAAACACCTGATTGGATACTTCCTCTAACACATAATCTATCCATGCCATGATGGTATGACCAGTCTCCAAAGACTCACTGCCTTTGAACATGCTCCTAGAAGTCTCCTGCTCCTGAGCATCCTACATGGCCATATTGTACCATGAATCCTTGACTGACTTGGAAGGTTTCTCCTTCCCACTTGAACCTAAAGGATGACTCCCTCTGAGTTTCTCAATATTTGGATCTACCTGCTCCCTGTTCTCTGTCTCTCATAGGTTGGCTCTTTAGCCTATACACGTAGCTCTCTCTAACTCTAAATACAACTACTTTGTTTGAGCTAGATTCTCTTGGCATGATAAGTGTCTTTCCATTCTGGAACGCTATGTCAAATCCATTATTCTCATTCATTGAGACTGAGATCACACTCCTCTTGAGTTCTTGCATCCATAACACATCCTACCCTCTCAATGTGCCTCCCGACTCCATCCAGAATGGAATTGTTCCAAATCCCTTAATTTCATGCTTGGTCCCCATACCAAATTCCATATGCATCTTGGAGTCAGACCCTGTGAATCTCTCAAACACCTCTTATGCTCCTGTCATGTGACATGTGGCTCCACTATCTATCAACCATGCATAATATGATATGATTGCCAAAGAAGTCTGTGAAACAAGTAAGAATTTTTTCTTTTCAAACTTCTTGCAAAACTCATCCACTTGATCCTTTGTCGATGCAACTACCTCCAATTTCATTTTGTTTCCCCCCTTCTTCTATTGTATACATTTCCTTCATAATGTCCAAAATTGTGAAATCAAAATCACTTGACTTTTCTCATGTCCTTCTTCTTCTTGACATCTTGAGCGGTCAACTCTCCATTGACAATATTCTTGAACTTTCCCTTCCTTGCCTGAATGGAAAGAGAAAAGTTCTCATCATGGCTCCTCTTAAAACCATCCCTAGACTCTAACTAAGTCTCCTCCTAAATACAATTAGTCCATAGTCTATCAAACTATGGCACCATCTATTGTGAACAGATCCCATACAAAAAAGGTTCCCAATAATTGAGAATACCTCTCAACGCTACATTCACCAACTCAACATATTGTACTATCTTTCCAATCACTGTAAGATGATACCAAATCTGTGTAATATTCATAATAT
The DNA here is from genome assembly GCA_009831015.1 of Picea engelmannii. Classification (NCBI taxonomy): domain Eukaryota; kingdom Viridiplantae; phylum Streptophyta; class Pinopsida; order Pinales; family Pinaceae; genus Picea; species Picea engelmannii. The sequence goes on along the minus strand of ML797582.1, from coordinate 147,871 downwards.
AATTCACAATTGTGTCCTCACTAGACATCCTAACAACTTGAATCTAGTGCTTCAAATGTAGCAACCATCCTATATTCTTGTTTTAGTATAGACTCACCAAAGAATCATAAATTTCCTTGGCATCTTTATTCTCAAAAATGTGTGGAATCAACTGATCCTTTACTGATTCTAGCAACACCCGCTTGGCCTTCACTTCATTCTTCTTGTGAACTACCAATTCTCGCAGATCTGCAACCATATCCTCAACACACTCTTTGAGGTCATTCTCCTATAACATAAAAATAATCCTTTCCTTCCAAGCCTGGAAGTTTGTTGCTTATTCTAACTTGTTCTCAATATTCACTGTGTTCACCATCTTCAAGATCCGATTTGATAACCCTCTGCTAGAGCTACCCTGTGTTTTCCTATACGACCTATCCACAACTTGTCCTTCTTTGACCCACATATATCTGTGACCTATCCTTATGTGACCCACTGATGTCTAGGATTGTCTACTCTGTGACTCATGGATGCCTCTTGTTAGATGTATGGGCTGACTTAGGTTCTACCTTAGTTCTTCAACAAAACCATTTTCACCATCGCCCCTTCTGGTAAACCAGAAGGTTATGTTGTGCATAGATTTCATATCTTAGTCACACCTGAGATGGCTTATGAGTGATTGCAAGACGCATATGTATGCATTCATGGAAGGGATTGGGGATGTTCTTCTTACTTCTATTCTATTTTAACATATATTCTACCATAACATTCATCATATCTCCTACTTTATCCATTCAATGAAATACATTCTACATAATTATACTAGTGTGTGTTGTAAATAAATCCATTCATTCATCTAACTATTTATTCATAATTGGAGAAACAAAAAAAAGCATTCAGACACATTACAACACATGATTTTACTGTGGTTCACCCCCCTTGGTCTACATCCACAAATATCTTCTGCTTTATTTCTTATTCTTCATCAAAACAGCGTTGCACACATTACATCATAGGGTTTAAGAATGGTGAGGCTAACTAGCGTCGCACCAAGATCTACAACTTATGACTTGACCCTCATTTATATCTGAACTTTGACTCCACCCAAGCTCTGCAACTCTAAGAAAAATATAGACTTTGACTCAAAACTCAAAAGTGTGTTCCAAAACTAAGTTCTTCACCATCAAAAGGGACACCTCAATATACCTCATACATCTTTTATTTATACTACAAAATGGGTAAAAACCCTTACATTATGAATCAAAAACCCTAATCCTAAGTGGACTCAACTTGTCCACTTTCCAACTGCCTTCCTCGTAGTTGGTCTTCATCTTTGCTTTGAATATGCGTTGATCTTCCTTCTTTTTTAGCGCTGCTTAATTTTCGCTTCTGTCACACAATTCTTCCTTCTTTTCTGGTGAATGATACTTCCTTTGGTCCATTCTACCTCACTTACTGCACTTATCTCCCAAAATTTCCTGCTCCAATAGGCCCCCAACACTAACTTGTGGCTCGTCCTGAGCCACTCAGGGAGGGTGTGCCCTATGTACTAATTTCTTCAACTCCTATAGCTACTTCGCTAGTTCATCCACTTGTTTCTTGGCCTGCAAACTTTTCTCGGATAAGGTCTCCACAAACTGTGTTGTAATGTGCTCCTTCAACACTTGTATGATTTTTGAATGCACCTATTCCAACTTTCCTTTTTCTATCTCTAGCTCTACTATAATCTTTTCTACTTTCTCTTGCAGGGGCTCCAACTGAGTCTATCATGCTTGCTTTTATTCTTGTGTGGCCTTTACCTCTACCTACAAGTTTTTCATCTCCTCCACGACCCTCATTCATTTCAAGGTGGGCATTGTCTTCTTCCTCTGCTTTACATCCTATATTGTTGCATTCAACTTTTCTTCTTTGTGCTCCAACTTCTGGATCCTCTCATCTTCTGCTAGGATTGTCCATATTTTCACTTTTCTTTTGTAAATTTATGTTATTTCTTTGAATTCCAGCACAGGAATATATTATTTTTCTATTTCCTGTTGTTCCCTTTCTAATAAGAATTTTGAAGGTGTGGTTGGTGTTATCTTTCCAACCAACTCTACTATCTCTTGTTTGTACTCCTCCATTATTTGTGCTATATTCTTCAGTTTTTATTTGACACTGATTTCTCTTGCGAGTGCGTTGTCCAGAAGTGTTTGAAAGATTTCCTCAAGTTTTTTCTCCAATATATCTACACGTTGTTTTAATTCCTCTTGTTCCAATCTCACTTCTCTAAGAACTGTCTCCAACACTTCCTTAGCTTCCTTGGTTGTCTCCAGGTTTGTGGCATCTATCCTCACCCTATATTGGACCTCTTGTGCTACACTCATATGCAACCTATATAATTATTGTGTTGGTATCCTCGCCAATACCAATTCTATCTATTAAACATCCTTGACTTGTGTATGCACCAAGTCCTCATTTATTCACAACATGTATTTAGTTAGGTTAAAATTCTTATTGGCCAATGTTATTATATGCACTGTTGCTTCCTCTCTCTGCACTATTTGTTGTTGTGTTGCATCTTTAGGTTGTGATTTGGTAACCTGTATCTTCTCTAATACCTTCCTGACCTCTGTCAATTCTTTCATTATCCTTTCTCTTTGTTTTCCTTCCTCATATTCTTCTATGGTGTGGTATTTTACTCTCTCTATGACTAGTTCTGCATCATCCTTTGTTATGGTGTATTCTGGGACTTCCTTGTGCACTTTCATTTTATTGCATGCTCGACCTGTCTATACAATTGTTATCTTTGGTGGCCTTGACTTTGTTGGCTCTATTTTTCTTAGGGTATCTGGTATGTCCCCTCCTTCCTGTCCCTCCTGTGTAGGGATGCTATCCTTATTTTGTGTCATGCCATTCGTGGTAGTTGGACGGTCCTTTCGTTGTGTGACTAGTTTAGGGATACCATTTTTCTTTGTTGCTCCACTCCCCCCTGTTGGCTTTGTGCACCCTATTGATTCTCTTTTGACGCAGCCGCAGCCGCAGGCACATCTACTCACAGGATCTCCTTTTTCCGTGGCTCGAAGAACTCTAAGGCTCTTCTATTTCCCTCTTGGGAAAATCCGCACCCACAGAACACTTCGCTCGATTCCCCCTCTCTTTTCTTATCGGGGAATCGGACCTCGCGGTATCGCGAGATTAGTGGTCGAGCGTTGGTGTTTTGAACCCCTGAAACCCAATATAAGTCAACGCTGACCCTTTCCTTCTCCTGTCGGAACTCTCCCTATCGCGATTTTGACACTCGCGATATTGAACGCCTTGTCTCTCTGACTCCCGAACCCCGAGACATCGAACCCCCGATGCGCTCGTGGGTTGACTTTTCAACGCTCCTGTCACCTCTATCCGGAATTTAGAGTTCACGGTATCGTGAATCCTAATGCAGTGAGTTTGAGACTTCTCGCAGTGAAACCTCGATAAGGTGTGCCACCTGTCCTCCACTCGCTGACTCAGCTGTGGCCCACACTATTTACGTAGTCGTCGAGATATCGCGTATCGCAATTTACGCTACCAAATCTTTGATTCTTCCCTCGCAAAGTCCTGATATGTGATTTCGCGAATAATCCAACGGCCCTGGATGGCTTGGATCAACGACTCTATCTTTCCTGAGCTTTGAACCCTGTGGGAATACTTGTGTATCTCCCCTGCACCTCTCCAAGATATAATGACCCACGGGGTGTCGTGAATTCTCCTCGGAGGATTCCGACCGTCCGTTCCTTCTAATGAAACCTTCGGAATGGCGTAGTGTTGTTCCATAGAACTCTTCCTCCTGCGCGTAACTTATGACACTTCTCACCAACCTTCAAGGAACAACTCCTCTACGTTGTCCTTCAACAAACTCAAAGGCCTATCCTTCCTGAGCTTTTCCACAACTTTCAAGTCCTCAGAAAGAAAATCTTGCACGCAGTCCTTGTGGTAAACCTTCAATCACGTCTAAGTGTTTGAATCCTTTCGACTCTGCGCACACCTGCAGCAACAGTCTTTCAACACTTTTCTCAGATTAGCAACTCTGAGACTTCCTTGGGCCTGCGCACTCCTTGCATAGCTCCTGTACCCAACTGCACTTCTAGGTGAATGAGAACAAAAGCTATCTCTATCTGAACCCTCTGTCAATGCACTCCTTGCAGACACTTCAACTGCACTCCTTGTAGGAATCTTCTAGCTCAAATAGAGAAACAATTGAAACTCATTCCTTCACCCTTTCAGAATTGAATTCAAACATGAAATCATATACACAGCATATAAAAGCAAATGTATAACAGGAAGAAAACATTCATGAGCATATCAACATCAATACACAGAGAACAACACAAAACCATGAATTTGAATCAAACTCTTCTATTAATTCAATTGGATGTACATGGGTGTTCTTACACAACTCTCTGCTTCTTCTATGCTCCAATGCTTCTATCCCCAATAATGTTACAATGCACAATGAGGGTGTCTATATCTTGGTTCCCTCTTGCGCTCTCAAACAGTCTAATCTAGAATTAAATTTCTATCTACCTACATTAACTATCCTAAATGATGTCTATCTACTAAGGACGAGAGCAATCCTCTCAAGGTCCATTACATTATACAAGTGCGCCTTTTCTTAATGGCTCATTTAAGATTTGCGTAACAATTCCAAAGTGTTTTCAAAATTTGTGCTGGTGCTTGTCCAGCTGCCCTTTGGCTTCCGCGCTGGCTCGCTTGATGTGGGAGATACTCCTGCATCATACTCCCTCGCTTGAAAAAAAATTCATGGGCTCCTGTCCATGAGCTCCTACATGGCCTGTCCATGCTTTTGTATCTCCGCTTCAGTCTCCCAGCTGGCATCTTCAACTGGATGATTCTTCCACTTGAACAGATACTCAAAGTATTCTTTTCTCCTGGTCCTTTTGCCTATTCTCTTGTCCAGTATGCACTCCATTTGCGGCTTGTCTACAACTGGAATTTGTTTCGTCCACTGGATCACTGGTTGTTCATCTCCAGTTGTTGCTTCTCCAGCCTTATATGGGTACAAATCCGAGATATTGAATATCGAAGAAATTCTGATCCCATCGGGTAATTCAATCTCATAAGCATTCGTCCCAAACTTCTTCAAGACCCTACATGGCCCGATTTTCTTTATCTTCAATTTATTGTATGTTCCTCTCAAGAACCTTTATTTTCTCAAGTGTGCCAGAACTAGATCACCAACCTCAAACTGAAGTTGTCTTCTATGCTGATTTTCTCTGTGCTTGTACTCCTGACTTGAATCCAGCAGTCGCTACTTCACCTGGCTGTGAAGTTCTTTCATCGCTTCTGCAAATTCTTCTGCACTAGCGCTCCTAGTCGCAGTCTTTTCTGAATCTCTCAGTTCAAAAATTCCTCTCGGCTGCATGCCATTGACAACATGAAATGGACTTTTCCCTGTACTCCAATTCACTGAGTCATTTTACACGAACTCTGCCTGTGGTAATATGCTATCCCAATGGCTGTGGTTCTCTGTAACCAAGCTTCTCAGTAAGTCTCCTAGACTTTTGTTCACCACTTCTTTTTGTCCATTCGTCTGAGGATGATACACTGAACTAAACAACAGGTTAGTTCCCAGTTTCTTCCATAAGGTCCTCCATAAATTCCCTATGAATTTGGTGTCTCGATCCGAAACTATGTTTCTCAGCAAACCATGAAGTCGAATGACCTCTTTGAAGAATAGATTGGCAATGTGAGTTGAATCACTGGTCTTCTGGCATGGGATGAAGTGTGTGCCATCTTGGAAAATCTATCCACCACCACAAATATTGAATCAACACCTCTTTGTGTCCTTGGCAACCCCAATACAAAATCCATGCTAATCACCTCCCACGACCTCTCTGGTATGGGAAATGGTTGATAAAAACCCGCATTCTATCTCCTTCCCTTCAAATGCTGGCAAATTCTGCATCTGTCCACGAATCTCTTGACATATTCTCACATTCCCAGCCAAAAGTATGACTCGCTCAGCTTTGCGAATGTCTTTTCATGACCGAAATGTCCTGCCAATCCTCCACTGTGTTTCTCCTTCAAAAAGTGCTCCCTCATGGAGCATTTCAGAATACACAATTGATTACCTTTGAACAACAATCCTTCCTAGATCATGTAATCTATCCACAGGATTCGGTCTCTGAGAACTGAATTCTCAGCTGCTTCATACGCTTCTTTAAAATCTGGATCATCTGTGTACATGTCCCTGAGATCATCAAAACCCAACGTTTTGAATCTGAACTCCTGCAAAAGCAAACACTTCCTGCTCAAAGCATCAACAACTTTTTTAGCAGTACCAGAAATATGTTTAATCACAAATGTGAAATTCTGCATATACTCAACCCATTTTACATGTTTATGATTCAACTTCTCCTGTTGAGTCACAAACTGCAGTGCATGATTATCACTGTACAATACAAACTCTTTTGGGATCAAGTAATGCCTCCATTTCTTTAATGCTTGTATGATAGAATAGAACTCCTTATCATATGTGGAGTACTTCAATTTTGCCTCATTCAACTTCTCGCTGAAATATGTTATCGGCCTGTCTTCTTGGCTTAAGACTGACCCGATTGCAAATCCGCTTGCATCGCATTTCACCTGAAATGTCCTTTGGAAACCCGGCAACACCAGAACTGGATGTTCCGTGATCTTCCGTTTCAACAAATTGAAACTCTTCTCAGCCTCTGTTGTCCAGTGAAAATACTTATGCAGCTTCTTCATTGTATCCATCATTGCTACGCTAATCCCACTAAAATTTCTGATGAACTTTCGGTAGAAACTAGCCAAACCATGAAAACTTCTCACCTCAAAGATATTCTTCAGTGATGGCCAATTCTTGATTACCTCCACCTTATCTGGATCCATCCTCAACTCATTTTCTGAAATAACAAACCCCAAGTAAATGAGGTCTGTCTTCATGAATGAGGACTTCTTCATATTTATCAACAGCTTCTCCTGCTGCAATTTCTGCATCACTGTATCCAAATGCTTCAGATTCTCTACCACTGATTTACTGAAAAATAGTATGTCATCCAAATACACAATGACAAATTTCCCAATGAACTCCCTCAGGACTTCATTCATCAACCTCATGAAGCTACTTGGTGCATTTGTTAAACCAAACGGCATAACAAGCCATTCATACAATCCCTCATTTGTTTTGAATGTTGTCTTCCATTCATCACCCTCTCTCATGCGAATCTGGTGATATCCGCTTTTCAAATCAATATTTGAAAAGTATTTTTCTCCGCTCAAGAAATCCATCAGATCATCCATCCTCGGCAATGGAAATCTGTACTTGATGGTTATCTTATTAATCTCCCTCAATTCAATACACATCCTCCAGCCTCCGTCTCTCTTCGGACTGAGTACTGTTGGAACAACACACAGACTCAACTTTCCCTGATTAAACCTTTGTCCAATAACTCCTGGACTTGCCTCTTAACTTCTTCATTCTCTTGCGGTGTCAATCTATACGCAGATTTGTTTGGCAAACTGGCTCCTGGTATGAGATCAATATGATGACTCACACTCCTGATCTGTGGTAACGAACGAGGTAGTTCATCCACTATGATGTCAGTGAACTCTTCCAGCAGTTCCTGAACTTCTTCTGGTAAATCATCCACTCTTGTGCTAGTCAGACCAATCCTCAGTTTCCTGACCACAATGAATTGTGGATCCTCCTTCTTCTTAACCTCTGTAAGAATTTCCTTCCCACTCATGAGAAGTATTGTGTTGCTTACTTCCGGCTTCACCTCCTTATCGTTAATCGGAAGAAACATGTGTGTCCTCCCATTCTTCTCCAGGGTGTATGTGTTCATTTGCCCATCATGAATCACATTTCTGTCATATTTACATCGTCTACCCAACAATAGATGACAAACATCCATAGGAATGAAATCACATAAGATCTTATCATTATATCCTCCTATCTTGAATTCAACTAAACATTGTTTAGTAATAGTTACCTGGTGTCCTTTCTGTAGCCACAAAACTCTGTATGGGCTTGGATGATCAGTCATCTCCAGCTCCAGCTTCTCTACCATCTCTATAGATACGAGATTATCCATGCTACCACTATCCACTATGACCTTGCATACCCTGTCCTTGGTCTTGCAAGAAGTCCTGAAAAGTCTGGTCCTTTGGACTGAACTTTCCACCTCCTTCTCAAGTGTCAAAAGGACTTTTCGCATCATGAGCGATCTTTTGCCTTCAACGTCTTCTACTTCAACATCCCGCCTCTGCTCTTCGACGATGTGAGACTCTCCAGTTTCTTTCTTTTTCTCTAGACACTCATAAGACTTGTGCCCATTCTTCTCGCATGTGAAGCATGTGATGACTCCACCTCTTCCTCTTCCTCTACCTCTAGTATGAGGAAAAGTGTTGTTGTCAGCATAATATCCTCTCTCCTCATTATGCTGCCCTCACTGTTCAACATATGGCCCTCTCTGTGAGGTTCCACCTCTCTCTGTACGAGTCTGAGGTTTCTTCCATTCCTCCTTGGGCCTCTTGCATCCAAATGCAAAAAACCAGAAAATACAATAATGCAAAAATAAATCTTTTATCATGGCACCACTACAACAACGCATGCAAATCAATCGATCATGAACTCTCTGGTGTAAGACGAAAACAGAGATGGAGCAGGCAAACTGTTTGTCATAAAAAAATAAATCTCAAACACAGATACATAACCCCAGAACCAGAATGGTCATTGAAACTTTATAGTCGGGAGCTTCGCTCTACCATCGATAGATACAAAAATGGTGAAAACGCCTACATATACTCAAAACAACAACAACAACAAAACTGAGACGTTGCATTAAAACTTTGTGTCTGCATGGATTCCGACAATCTTCGCCTACAATCTTTGAATAATCGTGCACCAACGACGGACGCAATCGGACTCTTGACAATTCTGTGGGCGAATCGACGTGCCTTTAATTTGTCACCGGACTTTCCCATTATGGCGGAGACGATGTCTAACCACCACCAACTACTTCAATAACTGCTTCATTGGGATTGAGGATGGTCCAGCCAACTCGGCACCTCGGGGACGTGGAAAGCCCTTCATGCTGCCACCTGGATTAGCTGAATGGCCTGATGAATAGGCATGGAGGACAGCGTGAAGAATGGGGCGCACGACAGGAGTAGTGGTGCCAAAGCTATGAGGGCGAGGCATGAAGTGATGAGGGGTGAGAGAGGTTACAGGGGAGACAAATGGTAGAAGGAAATAAGCGGAGGAGGCAGGAGATGAGACGTAATGGGCACATTTTAGTGGGAGGTTGACGTGGAAGGGAGCGGGACACATGGTAGGTGGTGAGTGGATGATGAGATGGGGAAAGGACTACCTAGACTAAAGAGAGGAGAAGGACAGATGACACATGGCAATAGGGGAAGGGTGGCTTCGGAGGATGGAATAATAGGGGGGAGGGCCCATGTTGGTTAAGAACAGAGCAGTTGAGAAGGACAGGATCGTGAGAGCGTCGTTGATCCAGGCACTTAGATCTTGGCTGTTGGGAAGTTGCGTGCCCGATTCTGGACCCCCCCCTCAGCTTAAAGGTAGAAAGGCAAGGGGGGTCTGGAATTTCCTTAAGCGTCGTTTATCTGGGCACTATGATCGTAGCCGTTGGAGAGATGCGCCCTAGATTCCGGACCCCCCCCCTCCGCTTAAAGGTAGAAAGGCGAAGGGGGTACGAAATCACATGTACGCCATTGATTTGGGCGCATGGATTTCTACCGTCCAGATCCGTTTGTTGCTCATCACGGACACATTTGCATCCCAAACTTAGGACAAGTAGGTTTTTTACCCATTACTTCGCATTTTATCCCCATTACCAGAAATATCACTAACATTTGGCTCCATGGGGGATAGAGTCGTCCCTGTGATGCTCTAAGAACTATTTTGCAGATTCAATGCCTTTTCTATTGGGCTATGGAGTCGTTTATTAGGCTGAAAACAAAAACAATATTTACAAAACAAAACAAAAAAAACTGACTGTGGCTCACAGGAAACATTTTTTTAGAAATGCCCATTCACTAGGCTGCTAAAAACTTCTTTGCCTTCCAGATCCTGAAACCTGTAAGTGTTGTTGGAAAATAATTCAAGGATCTTGAAAGGCCCAAACTAGAGGGCGCCAAATTTACTGTGTTTTCCCCTGTCTTGTCTGGGCGCATCCCATTTGAGCACCAGATCACCCTGCTCGAATTCCTTCTTTTTTCTCTTCTTGTCAAAAGCCTGCTTGATCTTCTGCTGATGATTGTAGGCCCTGTTCATGACCTTTTCTCTGGTCTACTGCACTTCCACCACCTGATGAATCCTTCTGACCACATGGTTAGGTTCTCCTTCAAAGTCCTGGAGGAAATTTGCCACAGATAATGCGAGCTGAGTGGGGAAAACGACCTCTATTCCGTAAAAAAGTTGGAAAGGTGAGATGCCTAGGGATTTCTTGGTTGTCACCTGATCAGCCCAAAGAGAAAATTTGATCTTTGAGTCCCAGGCCCTTTTATTGTCCTCCAGGAGCTTCTTGATGAGCTTGATCAGACTTTTATTGGAGGACTCTGCCAGTCTGTTTCCTTGAGGATAATAGGGAGTAGAGTGAATCAGTGAAATATCGAACTGTTCACAGAACTTGACCAGAGGCTCAGACCGAAAGGGGGAGGCATTGTCAGTGAAAATTTTGGTAGGGTAGCCAAATCTTGCTATGCGATCTTCCAGAAAGCTGATAATCACTTTGTGGGAAGTGCTTCTGGTAGGGACAACTTCTATCCATTTGGTGAAATAGTCGGTCGCAGTCAAAATCCATCTGTGCTGGCCACTTGAGGGAGGATGAATTTCTCCAATGAAGTCCAATCCCCACTGATGGAAGGGTGATGAAACTACTATAGGCTTTAATGGTAGAGATTTGAGTTGTTGCTTTCCTGAAAACTTCTGGCATTTGACGCAAGCTCTGATTTCTCTACAGACATCACAAAATAAGGTGGGCTAGTAATACCCAGCTCGGAGGATCTTGTGAGCTGTGGTCTTCCAAAAATGATGACCTCCACAGAGACTGCTATGGAAATCTAACATAACCTTCTGGGCTTGCTGTGGGTCCAGACACCTTAGTAATACCCCCAGAGGGTCTTTCCAATACAAGGCTTGGTCAATGAGGCAATATCTGACCGCTTTGAGCTTTAAGGCCCTGGCCTTGCTTTTTCCCAATCCATCAGGGGGCTTTAATTCTTGTAGAAAGTATAAGATATCCTTGTACCAGGGGCATGATGCTAGTGATAGGGCACCCTAGAAATGCTTGTTGGATGGATCAGCTTTCTCATTGATGAAGTTAACTCCCAAGGCCTTGCAATTGGATTCATCTAGCAACTTGGCCAAACCTTGCCCCTTTATCAACTTGGTGGGATTAATCTCCAGATCAAACTCTAGGATCTTGGTGATCCATTTACCTCTCCTCCCATCTATGTTAGGCTGTATAAGAATTTCCTTCACAACGGTTGAAGGGACATATGCAATGATCTTTGAGTGTAAGACATAGACTCTGAAAGCTTTAAGAGCCTTCACCAGGGCATAGGCCTGCTTTTCCATGATCTCATACCGAAGTTCTGTGTCTCTCAATGCCTTGCTGTAGAAACCAATAGGCTGCTCTTGCCCTTGATCATTTTTCTGCAACAAAACTGCCGCTATTGTATCACAGGAAGCAAAAGAAAATATCAGAAAATCTTTGGAATAATCGGGAATGATTAGCACAGGTGCCTCAGTCAACGCCTTCTTTATTTGGAAAAAATATTCCCTGGGTTCAGTGGTCCATTTTATTTCATTTCCCTTTCTGAGCATGGTTGTGATGTATTTCACTAGCTCGAAAAAATTTGAGATGAATCTCCTCAGAAAATTAATCTTCCCCAAAAATGCCTAAACCTCTTTCTTAGACCTGGGAAGTGACAGGGTCTGAAGTGCTTCCACCCTCCCAGGATCAATTCTCACTCCCTTTGCTAACACTATATGGACTAAAAACTTCCCTTCATTCATAGAAAACAAATATTTCTTGGGGTTTAAAGATAGGCCATACCTCCGACACTTCAAGAAAACCTTCTTCAAGTGGCAGCGGTGCTCATTATCAGTCTTGGAGAAGACTGTTATGTCATCTAGGTAGATCACCACAAACTTATCTTTTTCCCTGATGAAGGCTATGTCCATGGCTCGCTGGAATGTGGATCCTGCATTCATCAACCCAAAAGGCATTTTGGCATACATGAATGTGCCCCAAGGAGTGGTGAAGGCCATTTTTTCCCTGTCCTCAGGCATGACTGATATCTGATTGTAACCAGAGAAGCCATCAATCATGGATATTCTAGATGCACCAGTGACCTTCTACAATATGTGTTCCATGTTGGGTAGGGGATAATTGTCTTTTCTTGAGCTCTTGTTTAGGTTCCTGAAATCAACACAGAGTCTGATTTTGCCACTTTTCTTCTTCACGAGGACCAAGTTGTCCACCCAATCAGAATATCTCAAGGGGACAATGATTTGGGCATCTAGAAGCTTCTTCACTTCTTTCTCCATGACAGGTAGCAACATGGGATTTATCTGTCTTAGCTTCTACTTGAATGGCTTAGCCTCCTCCTTTAGTGGGATCTTGTGCTCAATGAAAGATGTGTCATACATATTGAGGTCTTCGTAGGTCCATGCATACACATCAACAAACTCCTTCAACAACTCAATATATTCATCCCTCTTATCCATGGTCAAACTTCTTGACAACTTGACAAACTTGGGCTCCTCTGGTGTGCCTATTTTGCACTCAGCTGTGTCAGCATCATCACTTGAAACTCTACCCTTTACTGCCACGTCATTCCCATCGAACAAACTTTCTAATGGGATTAGTCCTTTCGAAATGTAATTGCTCGACAGTTGTATAATCTGATGATTAGCAATTTTATTCAAAAACTCCCCAGGGTGATGGTCACCTTCCATGTCAGGATCCTCATCTATGTGCAATGCAGAAAAGTCATCAACGGATTGGAGAATTTTTTTGATCTCCAGATCATATTCAAATACCTTCCAATGTTTGACATTGTCTGGTACAGAGGGTCTATATCTTATTTCAACATCAGATTTGATCATAGGCGACAGAGAAACTTCGAGCCAACTAGCTGAGGCAGTTAGAGAATCGGCTGAAGTATTCTCTTCCCTTGGGATGAAAGAAATGTTAAAATCCAAGAAGAAATTATCAAGAAAGTCCCACACCTCATTTCTATAATTCTCGAGTCAGGGATTTTTAGCACGATAGGCATTTCTAATCTGCTGGATAATCAACTCAGCATCTCCAAATATTTCTATCTCCTTTATTCCCATTTCTTTTGCAGCCCTCATACCCAGAACAAGAGCTTCATATTCTGCCACATTGTTAGTGATTTCGAATTCCATCTTGTATGACAGAGATATGGTCTCTTGACAAGGTGATATGAATACCACTCTAGCACCTGCACCTATACTGGAGGAAGCTCCATCAAAGAACATCTTCCAAACAAAGGTGGTTGGAGGAGGCATCTCATGATTAATAATGGGATGTTTTCTAATTGGTAAAGGGGCCTTAGGAGTCTCAATGATCTGTAACAAACTAGACCCTAAGTCAGTTTCAAGTGCAAAGATGGGGTGATTAGTGGGGTTCGCTTCATCACTGACTATGTAGGCTAGCTGGGCTTCTCTGTACAATCTCCTATGTTCCCCTCCAAAGACTGGAATGGTGGCATATGTGAGATCCATCTGTAATGTTCCTCCAAGTCTCTTAATCCAAGACCTTGACAACAACATGCTGAACTTGGGGGGAACATCAGCTACCAAAATATCCATGACCATACTCTTCATGGGCAGCTGAAACAAAGAAACTACCAAGTCCTTGATGACTCCCAAACATTGCACCCTCCTGGAGTCAAAAGAATAGAGGTCATGATAGGTTCGGGTGACTTCAAGCCCTAGTTCTTCCATGATGGTTTTGGGCATGAGGTTATGAGAAGCCCCTGAATGCATTAAGTAGTTGTGCAGCACTTTATCATGTATGTTCAAGGATGTGTAGAAGGGAGGGGATGAATCATCTCTATCTTCTACCATGGGTCCTAGGACAACTGTTGGCTTTTCATCTTGGAGGTTTATGGAGTCTGTGGGAGGGCATGAGGTTTCAGACTGCAAAATCTCAGAGAAGCACTTTTTGAATTCTTCATGTTTGATTAGCTCAGTGAGGGCCACAGGGATTCTAATCTTTTGAATTTCATGCTCGAAATTAAAAGAAGATGAAAACTTTGGAATTTCTCTTATTTCAGGGAGATGATTGTGGACAATGGGAGAGAGGGGTTGAGCCTTCTTACCTCTGTGGACCTATGCTACCTTACTAGTAGGTTTCTCCATTCTAGTGGGCTGCTTAGGAATATCAGGTGCTGCTATCCTTTTGTCGGACCTCAGGTTGTACCTGCCTTGACCACCGCCAGCCTTCTCTCCCTTGCTTAATTCATTTAGTTGATTGTCCATGAGAGACTCCTTATATGTTGATTGGGTGAGATGAGGAAAAGGAGGAGTGTCCCCAAAGAAATGGATTTCAGGATCCAGCTTGTCTGCTTCCCTTTCTTCATCTTTGGCCACAAAATTGTTCTGAAAGGGGGCCTGGATTCTCTGGTCTTCTCTGTCTCTTCCTCTTTCCTTTTTTACATTCGAGGGAGAAAAATTATTTGGTCTTCTGAAACCTCCTCCCTTTTCAGCGTTTTGGGGACCTTTGTATGCTTGCCTCCCTTCCACCCTCATCCTCTCCATCTCTGTAGATAGAGACCTCACCATCCTGGTCAATTCATCCACCTAAGGGTGGGGCACCAATGTGCCAGAAGTTGAGGCCTCGAATTTTCCCTTTCTTCGATCTGCATCGGCTTTGTTCCTCAGTCTATCAGCTGCCAATATATTGGATTCCACCTCTACAGCCGCATCTTGCATTTGAGCCAAGGAGATGGCTCTTCTTTCTCTCAATAAAAGACATAAATTAGGGTCAAAAGCACCAGCATAAGAAATTTGGGCAGAGGCTTCTGAGGGCTTTACTTCGGTAGGAATCTTATTATACATTTTATTGAATCTTTTGGAGAAGTCAGAGACAGACTCTCCTTCCATTTTCTTCAGAGACCCAAACTCTGTCATGTAATACATGAAATCATTCCTATCTCCCCACTATCTCAGGAAAATACTATCCAGAGCTTCAATTCCGGCAATAGATCCAGGGGCCAATCCTTTAAACCACTTCCTCACCTCACCATCCAGGCTCTGGATGAAAACTCTCATCCAAACATCTTCTTTTTCAATATTCAAGTTATCTGCATAATTGTAGAAAGAAGCCAAGTGCTCTTCTGCAGTTACATCCCCTTCTCCAGTGAACTTGGGCATGTATTTCAAGTAGTCTCCAGCAGGGAGAGGATTCATGGGATGGGGTAGGATTAAGGGGGTGTATCTGGCAGTGACTATGGAATCCATTCTATTCAGAGGGGGATTATCACCAACCATAGGGATATTAGGTGGAGGATAACTAGGAGGAGAAGGAGTTCATGAAGGGGATATTGGGAATGAATCTCGAAGTGGAGTGGGAAATAAGAGAGGATTCAAGGAGAAGGCTAACGAGCTCAAGTCAGCAGGCGCTCCTCCTTGTTCAGGAGTGGGGAAATCTTCTATAGTCCCTGGTCGACACCAAGGAACAACTTCAGAGGAAAGGGGAGTGACAAGGATTTCTCCCTCCAATCCTAGACCAGGAGGGGAAAACTCAGCAGGAACACTCCCAAAGTTGAGGAAATGGGAAACCTCTGAAGACGGCTGGCTACGAAGCTGAGAATAAGAAAACAGAGTTTTTACAGAAGGAGGCGGGGAAATACCTGGTTCAGTAGCAAAGCTTTCTCCTTGGGAGGGTTTCCCCTTTTTGATAATCACCTCCGGGTCTTCTTCAAGCGTTGCCAGAGGCAGCTGTGGATGAGACCACGTATGTCTACCGCTGGAAGCCACAACTAAACCAATAGGTTTGTTCCAGTGGAGTCTTCACAGTGGATTCGCCAGGTGCACAATAGAAATCTTGATAATTCTGATATCTGATGCACCTTCAGAATCAGTTAATCGTTGTCGTTCAATCCCGAGGAAAATATTCAACTTCGTCCTCGGCAGCGATGCCAGAAATGTTAGCGTCAAAAGTCACTCCTGGATTGCTTGCAGGAGCAGAGCCTGACACCCATCAGTTTATTTTCATGGTTTGTTATAAAGGGGTGATCAAATGGAAGGAAACTCAGGACAAGATCGTCTCAACTCTGAAACTAGGCCAGGCATGCATGGGCAAATGAGGTCTTAGATAAACTTCAAACAGTGAGTTGTAATAAGGGTGAGTAGGAGGAAGACTTGTATAAGAAGAGTGCAGGGGTCTGTTATAAGCCTTAGGTTTCTAACATACTGTGAGAGAAAGCATTCAAAGGAAAGGGCCTCTTGCATCCAAATGTAGAAAACCAGAAAATACAATAATGCAACAATAAATCTTTTATCATGGCACCACTGCAACAACCCATGCGAATCAATCGATCATGAACTCTCTGGTGTAAGACGAAAACAGAGATGGAGTAGGAAAATTGTTTGTCATAAAACAAGAAATATCAAACACAGATACATAACCCCAAAACCAGAATGGTCATTGAAACTTTACAGTCGGGAGCTTCACTCTACCATCGATAGATACAAAAATGGCCAAAACGCCTACATATACTCAAAACAACAACAACAACAAAACCGAGACGTTGCATTAAAACTTTGTGTCTGCATGGATTCTGACAATCTGCGCCTCCAATCTTTGAATAATCGTGCACCAATGGTGGACGCAATCGGACTCCTCACAGCTTTGTGGGCGAATCAACGTTCCTTTAATTCATCGTCGAACTTTCCCATTATGGCGGAGATGATGTCTAACCACCACCAACTGCTTCAATAACTGCTTCATTGGGATTGAGGATGTTCTGGCCAACTCGGCACCTTGGGGATGTGGACGGATCTTCATGCTGCCACCTGGATTAGCTGAACGGCTTGATGAATAGGCGTGGAGGCCATCGTGAAGAATGGGGTGGATGACGGGAGTAGTGGTGCCAAATCTATGAGGGTGAGGCATGAAGTGATGAGGGGTGAGAGAGGTTACAGGGGAGACAAATGGAAGAAGGAAATAAGCGGAGGAGGGAGGAGATGAGATGTAATGGGAACATTTTAGTGGGAGGCTGACGTGGAAGGGAGCGGGACACATGGCAGGTGGTGAGTGGATGATGAGATGGGGAAAGGACTACCTAGACTAAAGAGCGGAGAAGGACAGATGACACATGGCAACAGGGGAAGGGTGGCTTCAGAGGATGGCATAACAGGGGGGAAGGCCCATGTTGGTTAAGAACATAGCAGCTGAGAAGGACGGGATCACGAGAGCGTCGTTGATCTGGGCACTTAGATCTTGGCCATTGGGAAGCTGCGTGCCCGATTCCGGACCCCCCCCCTCGGCTTAAAGGTAGAAAGGCAAGGGGGGTCCAGAATTTCCTTGAGCGCCATTGATCCGGGCACTATGATCATAGCCGTTGGAGAGATGCGCCCCAGATTNCCCCCCCCCCTCCACTTAAAGGTAGAAAGGAGGAGGGGGTACAGAATCACCTGTACACTGTTGATCTGGGTGCGTGGATGTCTGCCGTCCAGATCCATTTGCTGCTCATCACGGGCACATTTGCATCCCGAACTTAGGACAAGTGGGTTTTTTACCCATTCCTTCGCATTTTATCCCCATTACCAGAAATATCGCTAACAGATACCAAACTGATGTTGTGTATCAGAGTGCTCCTTACCTCTTATTCCTCCCTCGCCTGAAATGTACAAACAAGAATCAGGATCTGATACCAAACTGACGCAGCCGCACCCGCAGACACGTCCGCTCACAGGATCTCCTTCTTCCATCACCTGAAGAACTCTAAGGCTCTTCTATTTCCCTATCAGGAAAATTCGCACCCATAGAACACATCGCGTGATTCCCCCTCTCTTTGCTTATCGGGGAATCGGACCTCGCAGTATCGCGAGATCAATGGTTGAGCGTTGGTTTTTCGAACTCCTGAAACCCAATATAAGTCAACACTGACCCTTTGCTTCTCCTATTGGAACTCTCCCTATCGCGATTTCGTCACTCACGATATTGAATGCCTTGTCTCTACGACTCTCGAACCCCGAGACGCCGAACCCCCGATGCGCTCGTGGGTTGACTTTTCAATTCTCCCATCACCTCTATCGGGAATTCAGAGTTCGTGGTGTCGCAAATCCTAATGCAGTGAGTTTGGGACTTCTCACTGTGAAACCCCGATAAGGTGTGCCACCTATCCTCCACTCGCCGACTCAGCTGTGGCCCACACTATTTACGTAGCTGTCGAGATATCGCGTATCGCAATATCACGATTCCCGCTACCAAATCTTTGACTCTTCCCTCATGAAGTCCCGATATTCGATTTCACGAATAATCCAATGGCCCTGGCTAGCTTGGATCAACGCCTCTATCTATCCTGAGCTTTGAACCCTGTGGGAATACTCACATATCTCCCCTGCACCTCTCCAAGATCTGACGACCCACGGGGTGTCGCGAATTCTCCTCGGAGGATTCCGACCATCCGTTCCTTCTGATGAAACCTTCAGAATGACGTAGTGTTCTTCCACAAAACTCTTCCTCCTGCACATAACTTACGACACTTCTCGCCAACCTTCAAGGCACAACTCCTCTACGCTGTCCTTCAACAAAATCAAAGGCCTATCCTTCCTAAGCTTTTCCATGAATTTCAAGTCCTCAAAAAGAAACTCTTACACGCACTCCTTGTGGCAAACCTTCAACCACGTCTAAGTGTTTGAATCCTTTTGACTTTTTTCACACCTGCAGCAATAGTCTTTCAACACTTTGCTCAGATTAGCAACTCTGAGACTTCCCTGGGCCTGTGCACTTTTTGCATGGCTCTTGTACCCAACTGCACTTCTAGGTGAATGAGAACAAAAGCTATCTCTATCTGAACCCTCTGTCAACACACTCCTTGCGGACACTTCAACTGCACTCCTTGCAGGAATCCTCTGGCTCAAATAGAGAAACAATTGAAACTCATTCCTTCACCCTTTCAGACTTCAATTCAGACATGAAATCATATACACAACATATAAAAGAACATGTATAATAGGAAGCAAACATTCATGAGAATATCAACATCAATACACAGAGAACAACACAAAACCATGAATTTGAATCAAACCCTTCTATTAATTCAATTGTCTGTACATGGGTGTTCTTACACAACTCTCTGCTTCTTCTATGCTCCAATGCTTCTATCTCCAATAATGTTACAATGCACAATGAGGGTGTCTATATCCTGGTTCCCTCTTGCGCTCTCAAACAGTCTAATCTAGAATTAAATTTCTATCTACCTGCATTAACTATCTTAAATGTCGTCTATATACTAAGGACGAGAGAAATCCGCTCAAGGTCCATTACATTATACAAGTGCGCCTTTTCTTAATGGCTCATTTAAGATTTGTGCAACAATTCCAAAGTGTTTTCAAAATTTGTGTTGGCGCTTGTCCAGCTGTCCTTTGGCTTCCGCACTGGCTTGCTTGATGTGGGAGATGCTCCTGCATCATCTTATATTTTCTGCTGGGGTACTTTTTATTCATGATGAGCCTTCTTCTGTTGGTTGTTTTTCCTTTTTTGACTACTAGGCCCTTGTTGGCTACTTATCCTTTGGTTGTTATACTAGAACCTTCCATTCTTCTTGCCAGTATTTCATCGCCCATAGGACTTCTTCTCCTATGATGCAATATCTTGTCTATAGAAACTCCTTCTCTGGATCCCTTTTAGCTTGGATCCACATATCGTGTCACGATGATTTAAAATTTTCTATCATTTTGTACTCCTCCACCACCTCTGGTGGGATCCTCCAAGTTTTCAATACCTTCTTTTGGATTTCTTCAGTTATGTATTAAGATGTTATTATTTTTCTATCTATATTTTGTGACTGTTGTGTGCCATAATGATTCATACTGTGTTGTGTGACACCTTCTAGTTCTATGAAAAAACATGGTGTATTTGGGGTCCTTCCAACCCACCAATGTAATAAATATGATAATCCATGAGTAATAAAATTTTGTCCCTATGTCTTGGGCATATTTACAATCCTCCAAAAATAAGTTAATAAAATATGGTCTCTAGCTTAATAAAATTCTCTTCGCGCACTGTGCAGCTACTACTATTACACCTGCTGGTACTTCCTCCTTGTGACACTTCCTGAGTAATTTATAGGCCATCAATTTGGTTTCTATCCTTTTTGTTGGTTCACTGATCCTGTTGATGATGCTCCCCCTGGATCCTCTCTCTATCCCATAGGTATGATTCATATCTTCTTCTAAGTATTTATCCTTGGTCTTGTCATCGAGGTACTACACAGGTGGTTCACCATTGGTAGGAAGACTTGTTATTTTTTATATCAAATAAATGTCTATGGAAACTTGTGTATCCAACCACAAAATACCTCCATGCATGACTTCCATTAACTACTTGACGCAATTATTTACATCCTTTCCCCTACCAAAGTGCCAGATCTTCAACAGGTTCATGATACCTGTGTTGTATAACCCTTGTATCCACTGTTTAGGTTTTATTATGGGAACTCATGTTGTGTTGAACCCTCTTATTTATAGTTATACCTATTGTGTGAAATCTAGGAATTTATCTGTCTCCCTGAAATCATGATACGAATAACGCAGTTTATCTACGCATCCAAGTAAATCTATGACAATATTTATGCCTACTGGTATGCGCAATGAAACAATAGTTATTTCTTTTTTATTGCATGGGGATATCTAGATCTATTGTTTTCCCTTCCCCTTTCTTGGTGCACTTGAGGCTCGTTCTTCCTAATATGTTTTCTCTTCATCCTCATCCTCTCCGCTAGACTCTTGTTGCGTAGTGGTCTCTGTTGCTAATGCTTTTTTCTGTTGTGCTAGTTATGTGCCAGCTTGAGTCCTTGGCTCATCGGACTGAGTCCTTTCCTCACCCACTTCCTTTGTGGGAGAATTTTTTTCCTACATTGGGTTTGGATCTACCGTTGTGTTTGGTGGATCAATCTACATCTGTTTTATTTTCTCTTAGACCAGTGTAGGGCTCTCCAGTTCTAGGGAAGGAATGGCATCGACATCCACCACTCCCTATGTATGTGTATGTTTTTCAGCCTCCATTTCTAGCTCTAGTGGTGACTTTGTGTTCCTCCAGGTTCTCCTCGACATATGGTTGGGTGGTATGACTTTGGGTGGCACCATCATGATGGAATATAAATGGGTTTGCATCAGAAATCTTATCGTCAACTTGCTAAATCTCATGTGCGTTATTTGCTTCTCACCACTCAGCTCCACGTTCGTTCAAATTTACAATGCGACTTTTCAAACCCTAATTTTGCTTCTAAAGTGTTGTCATAAATTTCCCAAATCCTTCCAGGCATGCTTCAATGACTGTCATAAATGTTCATTTTGCACCTTCTTTTTTTGGTGATCAGTTTTTCTTTTTCCTGACTATTTCATTTTTCTGGTGCGCTGTATTTTTCTACTGTGGTATATATTTGGCACACTGATACTTCCTTATTTCATCGTTATCATGCATGTATTATCTTTACTTCTTATCGCCTTGAATTTATTTCTTCTTCACACTTCCCTTCTCAACTATATGTCTACCACTTATTCCTCTAACTACTTCTTTTTGGATTTTTCTTTATTTTTCTGTTTTTATCTTCCTTTTTCTTCTTTTCCTACTTTTTTTTTTCTTTTTCTTCTTTTTATTCCGACTATATACAATATGTACAAGTCTACTTGTTGTGCTACAACTACTAAGGGTTAGTGGGTCGACTGTCCCTATATAGTTTCAGCCGACTACCATTCACGAGTCCTTGAACTTCCTTTCCTGATAAATCTTGCAGTTGTACAACACCTCAATTTGTGACATACTTTATCTGGTATGGCCCCAACCAATGCATTCTAAGCTTCCTTGGGTGCTGCAAATATTTATTTTCATAAAGGAGAACCATATCTCCAACTTTGAAGTTCTTCTTCTTAATGCGTTTTTCATGTCATGATTTATCTTTTTCTTTTTGTACCTCCTGATGGAAGCTAGCGATGATTTTGTCTTCCTCAAGTTCCATGAGTTGAGCTAATTGTTCCTGCGTTGCACCCCTTTTTTTCATATTATATGTAATTGCTGCAATGCATAGACTTGGTATCAAATGATCTAAGGGAACAACTACTTCTTGTCCATACACCAACCTAAAGGGTGTCTTCCCTATTGGATTATTACATGTAGTTCTATAAGCCTATAGTACTATTGGAACCTTTAAATCCCAGTCATAATTATTCATGTTACAAATCTTTGTCAAGTCATCCTCCAAAATTCTGTTAAAGGATTCCACTGTTCCATTTTCTTTAGGATGATAAGGAGTGCTCTTTTGATGATGTATTTCAAATTCTTCCAGCATTTCCTCAATTGCACTATTGATGAAGTGAGTCCCTTTATCACTCATCAATATTCTTGGACATCCAAACCTTGTCACTAAATGTTCAAATAAAAAGTGTGTTGCAGTCTCTGTGCTGCAATCCTTCACTATTGATGCCTCAACCCATCTGGTTAAGTATTCTGTAGATGTAATAATATATCTTTCTCTTGATCTTCTTGTTGGTGGATTAATTGGACCTACAAAATCAATTTCCAAATTATCAAACACTTGTAAGGTTTCTTGAGGTCTCAATCGAATCTCATCACTCCTGGATGGCTTCCCAACTCTTTGACAGACATCACACTTCTGGAAGTATTCCTCTAAATCCTTGTGAACTATTTTCCACCATAATCCTACGTGCAATACCTTTTTCGCAATAGATTTTCCTGCATAGTTTCCTCCAAAAATTCCTTCATGCACCTCTGCTAAAATTATAGGCCTTTCATGCTCGATCACACATCTTCTTAAGATGTCATCTTCTCCAATTTTGTATAAATGACCTGTAATCAATTGATAATCTGCAACTACGACCATCAAAATTTTCTTCTGCACAATAGTAAATTCTCATGGTGCAAATATTGTACTCAAAAACTCAATAATATCAGCAAAATACTCATCAACTATCTTTACTGAAAATAATTGTGCATCTGGAAAGTTGTCTTCCAGGTTACTGGGTTCTTCTCCATTAGTTATCCTAGATAAGTGGTCTAGTCCTGCATTCAATCTTCCAAGTTTCACCAAAACTTAAAAGTCAAATTCTTGGAATAAAAGTAGACATCTGCATAAACTCCCCCCCCCCCCCC
>ML797582.1:93341-124449 GCA_009831015.1 Picea engelmannii | reverse complement strand
CTTCCCTTTATGTAGTGTTGTAGTTCTATTCTGAATCTGATAACTTTCTACTTGCAAGTGCAATAGGGTGATCTATATCACCTTCTCCTAGTTGTGTTAATATTGATCCTAATGCTATGGAAGATGCATCGACATGCACGTGAAATTATTTTTCCCAATATGGAAACACTAAAATCGGTGTAGTAACCATCTTCTCCTTCGAGATATAGAGGCTCTTCTAGCATTCATCATTCCACTTATAATTAGTGTCCTTATTCAACAACTTCTCCATTGGCGCAATAATTTGTTCCTATACTCGTATGAACTTCCTGTAATATCTTGTATGAACAAGTTTACTCTTCAACTGGCGCACTGATTTCAGTGGTGGTTTAATTATGACAACAATTTTAGTAGGATCCACCAGCAGACCCTGTTTACACACCACATGCCCTAACAAAATACCAAAAGGTGCGTTGAAAATACATTTCTTAATATTCAATGATATCTGACATTGTCTATATCTGTCGAACATCAGACTTATTACTTCAACATGATATTTTAATAAACTAAACAATGTCCAATGATCTAAGTAAACTTTGAAAAACTTATGAATAAAGTCCTTAAAGGCTGCTACTGTTACTCTTGAGAAAATTGTTGGCACATTCTTCAATCCAAATGGCATAACTGTATATTGAAATGATCCCCACTCTGTAGAAAATGTATTCTTGTGTCTATCTTATAGTGCTATCCTAATGTGATGGTATCCTGAAAAACCATTTGTAAATGAATAATCTTCTTGACCCCTTACATTCTCCAAAAATTCATCTGTAAATGGGGTAGGAAAATGATTTTCCTTTGCAAGCATCATTCAATTTTCTCAAATCTACACAAATATTGATCCCTTCTTGATTATTTTCCTACACCACCATAGGACTGATCCATTCTAATTCTTCCATAGGTTCTATGACACCAACCTCTAACATCTTGCCAATTTATGCCTTCACTTTCTCTTTGTATATTGGATTCAATTTGTAAGGTCTTTGTATTATAGGTCTGGCTTTTGGTTTCAAGGGGATATTCATCTCTCCTAATTCTCCTACTAATCCCTTCATTTTCTGAAAATGTTACCAGGAATAAGTCACCGTACTCGTGCAGTAACTCCGTGATCCTTTCTATTGTCTAATTATCCCAATAATCTTCAATTCTTGCAATTTTTGGGTTTTCTGCAGTTCCAATGCTTACCTTCTTGATCTTTAATTCTACAACATTATCTTTCAAATCTAGGTTGGTTCCTTCTACTTCCCTCTCACCTTTAACTTCAGAGATCTGGATATTGCACAAATTATCTTATGCTAGATCTTCTTCGTCTACGACATGATAACAATGTAGTAATTGTTTAACTATCTGTCTAGTATGCTTCTGATATGTTGGGATTATTTCAAACTCTAGTTCTTCAAATATCTTGTCTCTTATCACTTTCAACACTGTATCTACCTCTGGACTTTCATTCTCAAAGGAAAATGTAACTACAAAATTCTCTTGTATCTCTTCCTAGTTTGCAGTTTCTCTGCGTTGTTCCTGTTTTGTGTACTGATTCTTTGAAATTCCTTCTAATGTGTGAATAAAATGGTGTGGCAATTATTTTGGTGGTACTAATATCCATTGATATATAAATGTATCTACATGTTATTTAGGTTGTCTAAATCCCTCATTTTCACCTCATGTCTATGCTCCGTTGCGCCAAATCTGATGCGCAATAACCTTTTGCACTAAAACCAATTGTTGATATTTTCCTTGTGTGTACCCCACCAATAGGAAGGTGTAGATTTCAAAGAAATATATAATACTGGTAATCTTTTTTTTTCTACTACTTCTAGTTTAAAATTCATAAAAAATTCTTCTAAGTCATTTAGACCATAAAAATTAGGGGGCTCTCTTATCTCTGAACCAATCCATCTCAGCACGTGTGTCATTCTGACACATCCTCTAGTAGATAATTCATGTAGTCATTGTTTCCATTTCCCCAATCCCGTGTCAGAGTCTAAAGAAAAATAATTAATACTCCTCCTACTGAGCATGCCATCTGCAGTTGGGTTGATATAACCCTCTTTACGCGCGATAGTTTTGTATAGCTGATTTACATCTTTTGTAAGAATATTGTCTTTTGTAGGTTCCACATACCGTCCTCCTTCTGAAGGATCCAATGGCACAATAAATCTGTACTCCCTTGATTCAAAGATCATCTTCCTTGTCTTTAAGTTAATAATAGTATTGTTATCAAAATCCCAATCCAAGACAAACAATGATGGAAATGGAGAAGTATTATCTACTATGTCAATGAATTCAAAGTCTGCCATGGTGCACACACTATCTAGATCTACTGGGATTCCTTTAAACCTACCAATTGGAACCACTCTATGTTGATTTTCTAACTTTAACTGAATAGATGAATACCCCGATTGAGGCTCTCCCATAACTTCCCATCTCTTCTTTGGTAGAACATTGACTTCAGACCCTAAGTATAATATGATATCCCCCATATTGAAATCTTTGATGTTTTCATTCAGTCTGAAGTCCCTACTTCTTCTTCTCTTTTTATGAACCTGATTTAATCTTTTTACCCCTTCTTCCCTAGAATTACACTTTTCTAAAAAACTCTGCAATACTTGTAACTATTTTTTTATCATTCAACAATTTTACAAAAGATCCCAAAAAGTTTCTCAAATTACTTATTTTCTCTGAAGGTTGGTCTTTGTTGGTCTGATCAAATAATAGAGGCATTTCATACACTGGTATATCATCTTCTTATTTTTTCCCTGAAGTAGATGAAAAAGCTTCTTTCAGAATCTCATGCCTAGCCTATTTGAATATCTCTTTCTCTTTGCATGCATCGAAATTTTTTTCAGGAGCGATATTCTTCCTTACCCACTGGTATTGATCCTGGTCCTTCTTTGCTGCATATTCTCCTATCTGGGCTCCACCTCTAGTAACTATGTTAATCTTCTTTCCATCATCTTCTCTATTTTCCACAACAATTCATTGTATGTTCTAATTGTTATGGTTCCTCTTGTCCTGTATCTTCACTAAGAGTGTCAGTCAGTCTTATGTTTCATGGTCTGCTATGCGACAATATATGTAGGTGGTTGCGAGAAGTCTCTTTCATAGTGCCCTGGTTTTTGAAAGTTATGACAAACTACTGGTTCTCGACCTCCTCCAATTCCTCCTCCTATGAAGCCTCCTTGGTTTCCCTGATTCTCTCTGCATGGTGTATTATATTGAGGTATGTGAATGTATTTTGGTTGCGCTTTATTGTACTGTAGTGGTGCTGCACATCGTTGTGGTGGTGCTCCAAATTGTTGCACATTGTTGTATTGTGAGTGTTATTGAAACTATTGTGTGGGATTATACTGTGGTTTTTACGCGTTGTTATATTGTGATTGTTGCATAGGTTGTCCTGTTATATGTTTATATTGCACCCTGCATGTATCTTCAATCCTTTCTTTCATCATATCCAAGGTTCTATAGTCCTTGTCTTCATGTCCAACTGACTTACAAAAATTACAAAATGTACTCTTTGGTATTGTATGATACTTCTGCATCATGGGGAAATGATAGGGATCATTCCCATGTGTCTTAAAAAACTCACACCATGGTCCTCCTGAAGATAAGGGTTTGGCATACCCACTCCAATATATTGCGCAAATAATTGACACTCATTCTTATGATGGCCTTCTATCGTACACATTATACATCAATCATCTTCTCTTTTATCCTTAGCTTTATTCTTATTCAACTGGAATGTTAAGTTATTCAAATCTTGTCTCATATCTTCCATAGTTGGATCTGTATGCTTGTACTGATTTTCCTCTAATTGTAAGGTTTCTTGTAAATCCTCAGCCGGACATTGGAATTTTTGTTGTCTCAAAGGATACTTCAAGTGTGGCAACAAATAATTAACAAACAAATTTTTATGATGCATATCAATAATATGGTATTTTAACTTACCTTTTAGTATTTTGAACTTCTTGTCCACCTACCAGACAGATTCTCCTGGTTTATGCTTCATCTCTATCATTTCATTCATAAATTGGTCTTCTGAGCTTGGTTTCTGAAATTCATTTATTAACTGCCTCTTTACCTCTGCTACAGTTGTAGGTGCTCCCATTTATTTTTTGCGAGACCCATGTACTAGTATAATGCGTAGTCTCTGAATGTGATTGAAAACTACGCAACCTTTGTATCTTCATCTGTAATATTCTTTGTTTCCCATATCTTCTCACAGATAAACAAATTCTTTTCTAGGTCATCTGAACCATCCCCTTGAAACTCTGGTAACCTAATAGTTGGATCTTGTCTTGCCATTGTGAAGTTTGTTGTACTAACACCTATGCGTGATGTAGGTACCTTAAATTATAGTTGTTGAACTTACACTTCTACTTGAGTTTCCACTGGACCCACATCCTGTAAAAATCCTTCTACCACTAATCACTTGTTGGTTAACCGGTTTTTCTTCTTCAAATGTCTTATTCGCACATAGGGTTGTGGGTTCCACACTAATTTAGATATGGAATGGAGAGCCTTCTTCTGTTCCATACCCATGAACTCTATTTTTCCTCTCATATGTGGCGCACAAGATATCCTCAATATTCCCTGTGGCATGAAGATCCTCTACCTCTTCCTCGTCATTGTCCAAACCTCTCACTCGGCTACTTCCCTCTTCCTCGTCGTTGTCCAAACCTCTCACTCGGCTACTTCCCTCTTCTTGCTATTCATCTTATATTGTTAGGGCCATCCACTGCACGTCACAACTTATTTCCTTATGATATATTTGGTTTGTTCATCATCCATCATGACGAGGTCCATTGCTTCCTTCTTCTGACTACTCTCCAAAGCCTTCTCCATATCTCAAATCTTCCTTAGTGCTTCCCCCAACTCCCCCATGCAAGCAAAGTGATCCAGCTATCTGATTCCATGGTCATCACGCCTTTATCATGTAATAATATATTGATCAACATGTAAAGTGACTTGATGTACCTCCCTCGGGGTCCCTTCAAGAAATCCTACTCCATAGAATTATATGACTTTGCTATGTCTACTGCAAATTCAGTAACAAACCCTGCAATAATATTGTCTAACCAAAAACCCACTGCGTGCATGAATTTGTTATTAACCCTTTCTGGTCATGCAATATTTTCATAGTCCACTCTACTGGCCTAATCCAATTAGTCGGATTGGTATCCTTCAACCTCAATAACCATTCCTGTAATAAATCTGGAAAGTAACAAAATTGTGCTTTAGGAAAATCAATAAACACATACCTCTACAGATATTGACGCGGTGTATACCTGAAACCCTTATTATCTTTCTGCATGAACTCTACTTGCTTTTTCTCCAACCATCTTTCAATATCTTTCTTTGTAGGATTCCATGGCCTGGACATCCCTTTATACCACTACATCTTCTTCACCAAACCCCTTCCAGGCTATCCTTCTGAGTTCCAGCCAACAACGAAACCATTTGTTGGATGTATGGGATGACCCAGGTTCTACCTTAGTTCTCCAGAAAAAATATTTTCACCATCTTCCCTTCTAGTAAATAGAAGGCTATGTCGCACATAGAGTGCACAACGTAGTCACACCCAAGATGGACTATGGGTGACTACAGGACGTAGATGTCTGAAATCATGGAAGGGATTAAGGATTCTCTTCTTACTTCTCTTTTATTTTAACATATATTCTACCATAACATTCATCATATCTCATACTTTATCCATTCAATGACATAAATTTCGCATAATTATATTAATGCATGATGTAAATAAACCCATTCATTCATATAACCATTTATTCATAATTGTAGAAACAACAACAAAAAATTCAGACACATTGCAACACATGATTTTACCATGGTTCACCCCCCTAGGCTACGTCCATAAAGATCTTCTACTTTATTTCTTATTCTTCATCAAAGTACTATTACGTGCATTACATCATAGGGTTTAATAATGGTGGGAATGACTAGTGTCACACCAAGCTCCACAACTTGTGACCTGACCCTCATTTACATATTAAATCTGACTCCACCCGAGCTCTGTGACTCTCAACAAAATACATACTTCGACTTAAAACTCAAAAGGATGTTCCATAACTAATTTATTCACGATCAAAATAAATACCTCAATCTACCTCATACATCTTCTATTTATACTACAAAATGGGTAAAAACCCTTACATTATGACTCAAAAGCCCTGATCCTAAGTGGACTCAACTTGTCCACTTTCAAACTTCCTTTTGCACAGTTGGTCTTCATCCTTGATTTGACTCTGCACTGATCTTCCTTCTTTCTTGGCATGCTTCTTCCTTTTCCATTCTGTCGCATTGTTCTTCCTTCTTTTCTAGTGAGTGGTGCTTCCTTTGTTCCATTCTAACTACTTTCTATGCTTATCTCCCAAAATTTCTCGCTCCAACACCTCTTTACACTTGAAAAAAAATGTATTCCTCCCAACACTATTGTTGAAAATATATCCTTTGATTTCCTCTACTAGTTATCTAACTAATAAGATTTGTCCTCTTTGTTTCTTCCCTTCAGAGACTAGGCTCCCTCTTTCCTTCAAATCCCTGGCTCTGATACCATGTTGAGGTTATTATTATTTCAACCCTAGGCATGATTTGATACCATGTTGAAATTTCCCTTTAACCTAGCACATGACAATTAATTCCAAGAAAAATATATTTACTAAATTAAAGCACATCTAGGTTACGTAGTGAAACATGCAACAAAAGCATAAACATGGAAACCAAATCAAGCACAAGAGAACACCAAGAATTTTGGGTAAACCCCTAGGAAAACCCTAGAGGGAAAACCAATCCAATGATGCTTAAGGTTAAATTTGGGCTCCTATAATAAGGAAAATGGCCCACTGAGAGAATTATACACTGTAGACAAACTTGGAAACTCATGTGTTTCTCTGTGACCCTATACCAACACATTTTCCAATGCATCTGTGAATTTCCTTTATCTATCCCATAGACATCAATGAATTTCCATTCTCTGACCCACTAATATCTACTACTGTCTCCACTGAGACCCATGGATGTGTACAAAAATCCCATACGACAAGATCTGTATGCCAATGCTCTTCCCTCTAGTCTCTTTCCTTTGAAACCCACCTGTGGCTACTTCTTCTCTCTCTCCTCCTTGACATGTATGACCACTAGATGAAATTCATTCTCCACCTATTAATATATTTAATAATGGTCCTTTATGATTCAACCTGCTCATCAATACTTGGATGAACTCTCTTCACCCAACCAATGAGATCCCCTCACTCTAGTGTAAGAAAAAGTCCTTTGCTCCTACACTCCTTACATTAGCAAAAGTCCTTCAAGATTTCTATGCTCAAACTTGGTCTCTCACAAGTGTATCTCACACATGTACCTACCTTGGTCTCTCACCAAGTCTCTTGACCTCGACATCTCGTCAATAGTCCTGACCATGTTTAATCCCTCAACACAGGTGTCTTCCTCCTTCTCCTAACCTTATTTTTATAATCATGAGTTACAATCTATTTCTAATCTTCAAAGTGATCTATGGTTGATATTACTTCTCACACCCACTTAAGAGTTATATTACATGCTACATTCTAATCACATCCTTAAATAACTCAATTCACTAATAACTATAATTTTACTTTAATTAATTTCTTCTAACTAAAGTAAACTGAAGACTAGAATATTTTCGACTACTTCCACATGCAAAACACATGCCTTTCTGGAAGTACGTGTCCGATGCTACCAAAACATCAACAACATATGGTACACTGTGCATTTCTCTCAACACTATATTTTTTAGCTTTCCTAAATTTGGAACAAATGTTTTTCCTTTGTACATGAGGATTCCATCCTATTTCAACTCATAATAATTAAATTTTGATGTAAATTGATTTTCTATAATGTCTCTTTTATTTTTACATATTGATGGTCTAAATTTGTATCCTATAAAATTGTTTCCTTTAAATTTGTGTTGAACATGTTGATGGTTGAAATATGCATTTCATGAGCTCTTCCAATGATTGCATCAACCACCTGATTTTCCTTTCCTTTTATATGCTTAATTTCAAAGTCATATTCACTCATAAATTCCATCCATCTAGTTTGTCTAGCATTTAGTTTTGGTTGTCCAAACAAATGCTTTAGACCATACTGGTATGTCCTTAGCTCAAATATTTTCCCCATAGGGAAATGTCTCCACATTTTTAATCCATGAACAATGGATGCTAATTCCAAGTCATGTGTATAATAATTCCTTTCATGATATTTTAGTTTTCAAGACTCATAGTATACCACATTATCATTTTGAGTGAGGACTCCACCAAGCCCTTCCTTGCATGTATCATTGCACACCAAAAAATCTTCATCTGGATCTGCAATATTTAATATTGGTTCACTTTTCAAAATGTCTTTCAACTTATTAAAAATTTCTTCTCACTTGGAAGTCCATTCAAATTTCATTCCCTTCTTTTGCAAATAAGTGATTGGGCTTGCAATATTTGAAAACCCTTTTATGAATCTTTGGTAATAACTAGAAAGACACATAAGTAATCTGACCTATGTCACATTTCTTGGTGTTGGCCATCCTCTAATGGCCTCTGTGTTCTTAGGATCAACTTTTGTTCCATTTGCTAAAATAATATTCCCCAAGTAGTGAATCTTCTTTTGATAAAATATTAACTTACTTAGTTTTGCATACAATTTATGCTCTCTTGAAACTTGAAACACCATTCTCAAATGTTGTTCATTCTCTTCTTCTATATTTTAGTAAATGAGAATATCATCTAAGAAAAGAATCACAAACTTGTCTAGGTACTCCCTTAACAATCCATTCATCAAGCAGATGAAAATTTTTGGGGCATTTGATAGCCCAAATGGAACTATTGTAAATTAATAATGCCCATATCTTGTCTTGAATGTTTTCTTGTTGATGTCCTATTCCTTTATCCTCACTTGATGATAACCTAATTTCAAGTCAATCTTCGAAAATATCCTTGCACCCTTCAGATGATCAAATAAATCATCAATACTTGGAAAATGATATTTTTTCTTTATGGTGACCTTATTTATCTATCTAAAATCAATTTATAGCATTGAGGTTCAATCCTTCTTCTTTACAAAAATAATCAGGGCTCCCCAAGGTGACACACTTGGACGATATACCCCTTCTTCAAAAGTTCTTCAAGTTTCATATGAAACTCTTTCAATTATGGTGTGCCCATTCTATAAGGTGTCTTGGACACTAGAGCAGTGCCTGACACCAAATAAATAGAGAAATCAATCTCTTTTGGTGAAAATCCTTGGATTTCCCCAAAAACATCTTCAAAATCCCTTAAGACCATATGGTCTTCCATACTTTCCACTTTATCCCTGGTTGTTTCTTCCATATAGGATACCAAAATTTGACATCCTTTTTTCTGAAACTCTTTTCATTCCAAGATTTTTGAAAGACTAGCCTACCTCTACTCTGCTCATGAAGATGATTTTCTCTTCTTGTGGTCTTCTCCAAATTTATAGGGTTATCATATTGTATCCTATCAATGTATAAAGAGGGTAACCCACTCAAAAACCTTTGGATTTTGAACTTTTCATTATTTATGAAGTCCACATACTTCAACAACTCAAAGAACCTCTTCTCATACTCATCCATTGGCATTCTTCCTAGCTTGAGTTCAAATAAATATTTCATCATTATTTCATAGTAATTCTCAGACAAATACGTCTCTTGGTCCTTGGAAATATTATTTGAACTACCTCCATGATAGCTTCCTCTAATGAAGGTGTTTTTCTTTCTTAAGATGATTCCACCACATGGATGCCTTCTCTTGCAAGTGATAGGTTGTAATTTTTATTTCTACCCTGGAGGGATAATCATTGAACTGGAAATATTTCTTCATTTCCAACAACCAGGACTTAGCCTCTCCTCTCTTCCAATGCTCACCATTGAAAGTAGGTGGCTTGATTTTCTTGAGTTCACCTTGCAAGATGTCTCCCTTGGGATTTATCCTCTGTCTTTTGATAGGAGACACACTTGGGATGATCCCTGGCCCTAAAATTTCATGAGCTCTCCTAGTGGATTTCCCTAGAGAATGATGGCATATGCTCATGTTCCTTGACTACATGTCATTCCCATTCTCATCCCTTTTTCTATGGGATCTGGATGATGTCACATGTCTAGCACTAGCTTCTTTCTTTGAGCCATAGTATTTGTTGGCTTGCCTCTATAGCATGTTCAATATCTGAAGTATATCTTCCTGAGACTTCATAATATTCTCATTATTATCCCTAAATATCTACACTTCTATTTGCAGACTTCTCATAGTTACAATATTCTTCCTACCTCTTCTTCCATTAGACTATGTCTCAACATTTCCCATGCTCACATGTAGACCTCTAAATTATTCTTCATGATTATAGGACCGTTGGGAATATTCCATGGATTTGGCTCTCATACAAGAACCAAATTCCTTCATGTACCTCTAAAATTTGTAATAAACGTGCATGAAAACAATTTTCTATTAGAAAAAATATATACATAGTTCCGGAAAGGAATGCATACATTTCTTGCTCTTTAATGCCACCACTCATCTTCCTCTAAGTTGAATGTAAAAATTACTAATCAGATCAATTTTCTAGGTTGATAAATGGATTCTCCCATCTACGATATTTCCAATGACTACTTTATTGCTGAATTTTGATCTCTGAACATAAAATTATAGTCATTTGAATATTGCTAATTTACCCCTTTTCTAGACTTTGAATTTTTAGTCAAATTGGTTATCTCCCAAACTATGCACTTATGGAAAATTTTCACTAAACCAAGGTTGTGTGGATTGATGAGTATAGAAAATGTTGAATAAATAAATGTTTCTAGTTTCTTCATTTGGGGACCATTTTCCTCCTCTGAAAAACCTAAAATCCCCAAAACGTGGCTCAGAAAAGTGGATTTTGTCTTGTTTCAACATCCCCATTCCAAAACCCTTAAGATTTGTTCAATTACTTCATGGATTATTTCCACATATTCTTTATGGACTCACTCTAATAATTTCATCTTAATCTAGATCTTTATCAATGATCTAAACCAAAATCTTCAAAAACCACCATTTTGTAATTTCTAAGAAATCTAAGCAGAAATGGACAATGACCCTCTCTTACACTTTTGTAGATATCCTCTCTACAAATCAAACCCATAAGTTTCATCTCATTATAATTTAATATTCTCTCATTATGGCCAAAATAATAAAATGTCTCTAGACTTAGTTTGTTTTTTAGACTATGGGATAGTTTTTCTTACGTGGCATATTTGTTGTCGTCACTGTTGATGTGGAATTTTGGGTCCACATGGCACCTTGTGGTGATTCCATGTCACCCTCTTGGCCACCCTGGCCCTACCTCATCATCATTCATTACCTTATTTACCTTTATTTTATAAATTAAACTATATTCTGGGTCCCACTGTACTCAGATTCCCACATGGCGCCTTCTTTGACCATGGAGGGGAAAGGGGTACCACCTCTCCTGTCAGAATTCCATATGCCCCCCATTCATTAGTTGCATGGATAGGTGGGTCCCATTCTACACCCTTTATCCTAAGGTGTGCAGAAATTGCATACTCCCATTTCTAATAGCGGAGATCAAGGGGTGATCAACGATCCTCGACGATTTCACATCGTCAACTTGCACGAGGGTTAACCTCTCTCCATGATGAAAGAGTAGTTTTTATCCCCTTCTATGTGGTTTTATCCCGTTGACTTCACCTCACCAAATGCCTTATGTGAAATTTCCTTGCTTCCATGTGATACCTCTTATGGTATTACCCAACACCACCTCTCCTATGTGACACCTAGTCTGCCCTGGGCTCGCTACCATGCACTGGAGATGCTACCACCCGACCACCATGGACCTAGTGACTCCTAGATCTAATGGTTGAGATTATCGGAAGATCAACGACCATGGTTCATTTTTGCATGGTGAAGTTACCTGGAGGTTAACGACACTTCACGATGTGATACAAATGTTTACCTACTATACATGGAACATTTTAATTGGTTTCGCATTGCCAGTGACTATTTAAAATCCACTCTTCCTACCATGCCATACCATCAATGGTTTTGGTCAATACCACCATTTGTGAACCTACCATGTTGGTCTTCCACTTCGCCACTGTGACCTCCCATCTCACCATCGGACCTGCCATTGTGCCACCCGCCACCACCGTGGACTTTCCACCATGGAATTCTATGTCACCACTACCACATCACTATCACATGGCCTCCACATCAATCCTAACATAATGTATGGAAAAATACCCAAATTTTCCCAAATTTTGAGTTTTTCTAGAATTACATAATTTCCAAATTTTTGATGCCATGGAAGCTCTAAAATTAAGCTTCATATGGCCAAATTAGACCTTTACCTCAACCAATTCCCATCAATATAGACACTTATACATTTCTAGGCATGAATTTTTTTAATGCTTAAAAACGCAACGATAAATACTATGCTCACAAATAATTTCCAAGCTCTATTAACTATTTATATTAATAATAAACTAGTATGTGGGACCACCTTGTAGACTTGTGGCACTATGATGGATATGTTGTGCTTATATTTTGTTTTCTATTGTGATGGTACTGACATAGTCTTCTACATTTCGATGCTTCAAATTACAATTTATAATGTTATGTTTTCATAAGATGGTTGGTTGTTTGATGCATGGAAATGATAGATTTGATGATCACTCTCATATTGTGTTAAGGCGGCCCTATGGATGAAAGGATTATTATAAGTTGGTTTTTATATTTCAATTAAATATGGCATCAATTGGTTTAATATGGTCATGATAAAATGGATAATATTTGGGCTCTTTTAAATTAAAGGATTATACGCAAACTCTAATGTGGTATTATTGTGAAAAAGAAGGGTGTACAAACCCCTGCTGCTAAAGTTAATCACCCTATTGAATGCACATGGGATAACATTATAGCACATGGTTATTTTTAAAAGAGTTTGATATTACCAAAGGTGGCGCACTATGAAAAGGTGATATGGCATTGGTTATGTGGTTGATTAAATGATTAGTGTTATGGTGAATTGGTTGGCTGCTACATTGAATTGAATGAGTTTGGAGGGAGAAGCGACATGAATTTATTGTACATCACTCAAACAAACCTTGAGGCCCGTCACCCTAGTCATACTTGCATTTTGGTTTTTGGCTCTGGTGGTTGTTGATGCTCCATGTTTTTTGGTTGTGAAGGAGGCATAAAGTCTAACTCTCTTCCTCGTGCAGGAGTTTCCAAGTATGGTTCCTTACTCTTCCATCCATGATGGTTTTTCTACTCTTCGAATCAATTTTTGTCTCAGGATTGCTCGCGGTCTGTGTGTTTCTTAAGATATTATTAGATATTTGAACTGTGTAATTGGTATTGTGTCTTTGGATTCTTCTAGTGATTATTATGGACTATTGTTTTTTTTTAAAAAGGAATGGTTATTGTCTCCTTGTTGTGGATAATATTGTGAGTTTATTAATTAAATGTTAGTGAAGCATGTTCGGTCGGCTTAGGTTTTGGGTTTGGTTCTATGTGGAAATTCGTTATTATGTTTGACAAGCTATGAGCTTTGCGCATGAGTATTACCACCAGTATCTGTGTTTAAGAATTTCCACTTCACTTTCATTTTCGTGGTTGATATTTTCAATCATCTAGTTTGCAAGGTGAACTGTTGAGAGTTTAAAGTTTTTCATTCCTTGAATTGGAAAAACCCCGAGATCCCGAGATATTAGCTAACATATCATTTCCCTCACTCACACCATTGTCTAGAAAGCATTGCATAGTTGGGTTTAACATCACCTAGAAATTTTAATGGAAGTATTATACATGTTTTAGTTGGGCACAGGTTTGTGCTTGGGCATTCATTTTACAACATTGTTTAAGAGTTCCCTCCTTCTCATTCTCTATTGGAGGTGGATGAATGTCATTTTGGTAACCCCCATTGTCAAGAGTATGGTTACATGTTATATGTTTGTGGTTAATTCAGAAGGGCACGAGATATCTGTGTTTTCGAGGACTTATTCCTTTGATTGAGCCATCTTTTATTTCTCTCCATTTACAGTGTTTAAACCCTAAATGTGATCTTGATATCATTTCAAATCTAGTCAAGGGTCAATAAGCATTATGTGTGCTTGGTTAATTGGGAACAATTTGGGTTTGTTTTTCATTGGGAAATTTTAAAAAGAAGTCTGTACATGTGAAATTATGTGAAGCTTGGGATCAAAAGTTGCATGTTATTTGTTGAATGTTATTCAAATCAATTCTTATGTTGATTATATTTAAATAAGACTGGTGTGTGAATGGATTGGGTCTTGATTATGAATTTTAATGCCCAATTTGATTGTGTCAAAAAAAATTTGAATAATGAACAAGTCATGGTAAATACTATGCATATTCTTATTGGTTTTAAGGAATAATAATTGGATATAAATCATTGGGATCACTGTGCGTATTCTATTGGTTTTTAAAAGAAAAAAAAAAAAGAGATTTAGCATTGGAATATGAATGGTTGTGGCTCAAATGGTTATCATGTTTATCATATAAATGGCCATGTTGTTTGTTAGGGATGTTATATAAAGTTTATACGGGTGCGGAGGCTATTGTAATTGAGTATTTCTAGGCATATGAATTATTTCTTGGAAGTCAACAAGCAATTTGTAAAGAAATTAACAGTTTATATGATGGTTTTGAAAAGTAATTGTTGATTGAATTGTGGAGGTCTGAACATAGTTATGTTTTATTATTTTATTTGATTTATTTTTATATGAACAATATCCATATTATGTCACTGTCATGCTACCACTTTTCTCTTATTATATTCCCCTCATAATCCCGATTTCATTTTTGACATCCCTGTTCTATAAAATAAATTAAAAGGGTTTGTGTAACAACTACAAAAGATATGACACAACAATGGTTGGAAACTGATATTTTGGTATATTTTACATGGTTAAATTATTTAATTAATTGCTGATAAATATTCTTGTAATCATCCCCTCTCATTATACCACCT
The DNA here is from genome assembly GCA_009831015.1 of Picea engelmannii. Taxonomy (NCBI): domain Eukaryota; kingdom Viridiplantae; phylum Streptophyta; class Pinopsida; order Pinales; family Pinaceae; genus Picea; species Picea engelmannii. The sequence continues at coordinate 109,359 of ML797582.1, read as the reverse complement.
TTCTCTCATTACACTCCCTCCATATATTCCATGAAACTTGTCACCCCCTCATCACTTAGAAATTATTAAATGGTTTCTTATGGATGGATTTGCATACATCTTGTGTCAATTTCTGAGCCAATTATTGATTTATGCAAGCAAACTGTTATGTATGGTTTATTAAGGGATTATTTATTGATGCATTTATACTACAAGATGATTTTCTTCAGTAGGGGAATCTATGGCAGAAATAATAGAGGAATATGAAATTGGAGTAGAGGGCCTAAATTCTCCATTCATTTTGATGTTGATCCCCAAGAATTGAACCAGTTTTTCCAAGTTGGGTTCTTTAACTGGATTGGGAAAGTAATAGTACAACATCGACCAAAGAAACCCCCTTTCCAGCCTCATAACATCCCTAGTATTTTTGTGCCTCCTCATGTGTCCATGCAACCAAAAGTCCCTGCAAATGATGGATGACAAGAGATTGTCAATTTGGTTGTCTCTCACCATCGTGGTTGGTCCAATTTGTCATTACCTCCTCCGCCACCTGTAAATAATAATGTTCATATTTCCCCTATGTATTCACTTGTTCAATCCTCACATGCTAGTAAAAGGATTAAAACTGATGTCCCCCATGTGAAAGATAAAGGAAAGTTGTTGCCTCCCCTTCATCTCCTTCAAATGACTCTTCAGAATCCATGTCCTCCTGCATGCATATAGAGGATGATTGTTCTCATGTAATTAGTGAAATATAGCCTCAAGTTTCAAATCAACCTCGGGCTACTTCTGGAAAATCAAAAGGGGATAGTAGTGATAAAAGAAAGATTTCCTCTCAAAGTGGCAAGTATGGATTTTAATTTATGTGTTTTTATGATTGAGTTGATGAAGACAGTGGTTTGCAACAAGTTTGGATAACAAGATCCTTTTTGGATAATATGGATTATGTGGATACTTATATATTTTTGGATATAATTTAAATTATTTCTGATATTTAAAGATTCAATTTTGAAGGTATCTAAGGGAGTTACAAGGGTGGTATGTATTGAATGATTATCCATTTGTGTTTTATTTTATAATTTGAAAAGAATAAAAGAAGGGAGTCACAAGGGGTCCCACCTACCTAGTTATTATTAATTAAAGACCCTTAACTATTATTATTATTATTATTTCTCCTAGAATAAATTAGTTAAGTCAAACTAACTTAACTGAAGAAAGTAGTTGAACTACTTCAACTTATTTGGAAGGCATCAAAGCTAAATGAGAAGAATAAACAAGGGGAGAATAGAAGGAGAAATTAAGACTAACGTTTTCTCTTTTGATTTCATTATATAGTTCAATTTTCATTCATTCTTGAGTTTATTCAAAGCCTAATTCTCTTTTTGACAACAGGGTCCTATTGTATACAACAAGGTTCAAAACTGAACCAAATCATTATGATTCTTGTTTTAGAGGTGTTTATCCATCCTTGATAGTCTGTGTATACTTGTCTATTTATGGATTGAGTTTCATAGCTAATAAATGATATTTTCCAGAGTCAAATTGGCAATAGTATGTGGCAATTTGATCCTTTTTATAAATTTCAGTTTTTACTTCTTGTCGGAGTCCTTCTGTATGGTGTTCATCGGGGATCTCTAAATTAGAATGTGTTCCATGCCCTCACAGGGGTTTTGTAAAGAGAAAAAGACTTTTGATATGTTGGAATGAAATAAAGAAGATTGTTATTTTGTCTCATTTGTGTGTATTTGTGACTTGGTTACTTTTTCTTTTTGATCTCCATACTTACTTTATGTAATCTGTATATTTTTCAAAAACTTACATAAAAATTTTATGTTATTTTACAACATTCTTTTCATTAATAAATCAGCCTAAACCTTTGTAATTAATACTTGTGGATTGGGAAAATGTTTTGAGGCTATAAAACATATAATGATATTCTCGACTATCTTGTCCTAGCTAGGCAAGATTTGAAAATGATTAAGATAATTCATATATTTGCCTCAACATTTATTTCGAGACCATACTGGGGAGATCTTCCATATCTCTCTAGTTGATTGTACTCGTGATTATCATTGAATATTTTTATATTTATTCTTTTGTTTCTTTGACTATTTTCTTTCCTTTATGACAATACATGTTACAAGGAAGCCCAATATTGAGCCCGCTCTTAAAGACCAGACCAACATTGCTTTATACTTTATTCAATACCATCTTAGAAACCGCTAACACTCGGGGCTGAGCTTGAACATTCGTGGGAAGTAATTGAACAATACATAAGTGTTCTAGAATGTTGGGAGGCCAAACAAAAACATCCTAGGAATCAAGTATAGCTTTCTTTTCCTAATTTTTTTTTATCTTCTTTTCATGTCCTTAAACCCTCGCAGCTCTAGGAGAAGAAGAGGTTTATCTCCTAAAATCACCCCTATCGCTGAAATAGGAAGAAGAAACATTGTTTTGTCAACCCAACAAGGTACTCTAAGGAGAACTTTGTCTGATTTAGCTATTTTGTCTTTCTCTCCCTTACCCATCTTTCAAAAATTAGCATATGTGGGTGGCTCTAGTGGCACTGGAGGTGCTTCTTCATCTCAAACTTCAACCTCGTCAGTGATTGGTAGATTGTATAGCCATCAATTCCCTGTCCAATATACTACCAACCCCACCAAGGTCATAAATAAGTATGGAATTTCTCAATTCGAAGAAGATGCTACTATTTCCCTGTGGCATGTATCCTCTCCTCTGAACCTGGCACCTGCTTGGGCACAATTTGGCTTTGTTTCTTGTTGGGAAATTTTAAAAAGAAGTCTATACATGTGAAATTATGTGAAGCTTGGGCTCAGAAGTTGCATGTTATTCAAATCAATTCATATGTTGATTGTATTTAAATAAGACCGATGTGTGAATGGATTGGGGCTTGATTATGAGTTTTAACACCGAGTTTGATTGTGTCAATTTTTTTTTGAATAATTAACAAGTCATTGTAAATATTGTGCATATTATTATTGGTTTTAAGGAATAAGAATTGGATATAAATGGCTGGGATCATTGTGTGTATTCTATTGGTTTTTAAAAGAAAAAAAAAGAAGAGATTTAGCATTGGAATATGAATGGTTGTGGCTCAAAGGGTTATTATGTTTATCAAATAAATGGCCATGTTGTTTGTTAGGGCTGTTATATAAAGTGTATATGGGTGCGAAGGATATTGTAATTGAGTATTTCTAGGCATATGAATTATTTCTTGGAATTCAACAAGCAATCTGTAAAGAAATTAACAATTTAGATGGTGGTTTTGAAAAGTGATTGTTGATTGAATTGTGGAGGTCTGAACATAGTTATGTTTTATTATTTGATTTGATTTATTTTTATGTGAACAATATCCATATTATGTCACTGTCATGCTACAAATTTTATCTTATTATATTCCCCTCATAATTCCAATTTCATTTTTGACATCCTTGTTCTGTAAAATAAATTAAAAGGGTTTGTGAAACAACTACAAAAGATATGACACAACAATGGTTGGAAACTGATATTCTGGTATATTTACACAGTTAAATTATTTAATTAATTGCTGAGAAATATTCTTGTAACTATCCCCTCTCATTATACCACCTTTCTCTCATTACACCCTCCATATACCCCATGAACCTTGTCACCCCCTCATCACTTAACAATTATTGAATGGTTTCTTATGGATGGATTTGCATACATCCCGTGTCAATTTCTGAGCCAATTATTGATTCATGAAAGCATATTGTTATGTATTGTTTATGAAGGGCTTAGCTATTGACGAATTGCTGCTACAGGATGATTTTCTTCAGTAGGGGAATCCATGGCAAAAATAATAGAGGAATATGAAACTGGAATAGAGAGCCTAGATTATCCATTCATTTTGATGTTGATCCCCAAGAATTGAACTAGTTGTTCCAAGATGGGTTCTTTCACTGGATTGGGAAAGTAATAGTACAACATCGACCAGAGAGACCTCCCTTCCAGCCTCATAACATCCCTAGTATTCCTGTGCCTCCTCATGTGTCCATGCAACTAGAAGTCCCTGCAAATGATGGATGGCAAGAGATTGTCAATTTGGTTTTCTCTCACCATCGTGGCTAATACAATTTTTCATTACCTCCTCCACCACCTGTAAATCCTAATGTTCATATTTCCTCTATGTATTCACTTTTTCAATCCTCACATGCTAGTAAAAGGATTAAAAATTATGTCCCCCATGTGCAAGATAAAGGAAAGTTGTTGCCTCCCCTTCCTCTCCTTCAAATGACTCTTCAAAATTCGTGTCCTCCCACATACATATAAAGGATGATTGTTCTCATGTAATTAGTGAAATATAGCCTCAAGGTTCAAATCAACCTTGAGCTACTTCTAGAAAATCAAAAGGGGACAGTAGTGATAAAATAAATATTTCCTCTTAGAGTGGCAAGTATGGCTTTTAATTTATGTGTTTTTATGATTGAGTTGATGAAGACAATGGTCTGCAAAAAGTTTGGACAACAAGCTCCTTTTTGGATAATATGGATTATGTGGATATTTATATATTTTTGGATATGATTTAAATTATTTTTGATATTTAAAGATTCAACTTTGAAGGTATCTAAGGGAGTTACAAGGGTGGCATGTATTGAATGATTATCCATTTGTTTTTTATTTTATAATTTGAAGAGAATAAAAGAAGGGAGTCATAAGGGGTCCCACCTACCTAGTTATTATTAATTAAAGACCCTTAACTATTGTTATTATTATTATTTATCCTAGAATAAATTAGTTAAGTCAAACTAAATTAACTAAAGAAAGTAGTTGAACTACTTCAACTTATTTAGAAGACATAAAAGCTAAATGAGAAGAATAAACAAGGGGAAAATAGAAGGAGAAAGACAGACTAATGTTTTCTCTTTTGATTTCATGATATAGTTCAGTTTTCATTCATTCCTGAGTTTATTCAAAGCCTAAGTCTCTTTTTGACAATAGGGTCCTATTGTATACAACAAGGTTGAAAATTGAATCAAATCATTCAGATTATTGTTTTAGAGGTATTTATCCATCCTTGATAGTCTATGTATACTTGTCTATTTATGGATTGATTTTCATAGCTAATAAATGATATTTTGTAGAGTCAAATTGGCAACAATCTGTGGCAATTTGATCCATATTATAAATTTCAGTTTTTACTTCTTGTCAGAGTCTTTTTGTATGGTTTTCATCGAGGATCTCTAAATTAGACTGTGTTCCATTCCCTCACAGGGGTTTTGTAAAGAGAAAAACACTTTTGATAACTTGGAATGAAATAAAGAAGATTGTTATTCTATCTCATTTGTGTGTATTTGTGACATGGTTACTTTTTCTTTTTGATCTCCATACTTACTTTCTGTAATCTGTATATTTTTCAAAAACTTACATCAATTTTTTATGTTATTTTACAACATTCTTTTCATTAATAAATCAGCCTAAAACCTTGTAATTAATATTTGTGGATTGGGAAAGTGTTTTGAGGCTATAAAACATAGGGTGATATTCTCAACTATCTTGTCCTAGCCAGGCAATATTTGATAATGATTGAGTAAGATAATTCATATATTTTCCTCAACATTTATTTCGAGACCATACTGGGGAGATCTTCCATATCTCTCTAGTTGATTGTACTCGTGATTATCATTGAATATTTTTATATTTATGCTTTTGATTCTTTGATTGTTTTCTTTCCTTTATGACAATACCTATTACAAGGAAGCCCAACATTGAGCCCGGTCTTAAAGACTAGACCAACATTGCTTTAAATTTATTCAATACCATCTTAGAAACCGCTAACACTTGGGGCTGAGCTTGAATGCTCGTGGGAAGTAATTGAAAAAGACATAAGTGTTCAAGAATGTTGGGAGGCCAAGCAAAGGCATCCTAGGAATCAACTATAGCTTTCTTTTTCCTAAATTTTTTATCTTCTTTTGATTTCCTTAAACCCTCACAGCTCTAGGAGAAGAAGAGATTTAACTCCTAAAATCACCCCTATCACTAAAATAGGAAGAAGAAATGTTGTTTTGACTTTCTCTCCCTTACCCATCTTTCACAAAATAGCATATGTGGGTGTCTCTGGTGGCACTAGAGGTGCTTCTTCATCTCAACCTTCAACCTCATCAGTGATTGGTAGCTTGTATAGCCATCAAGTCCCTGTCCAATCCACCAAGGTCATAAATAAGTATGGGATTTTTCAATTAGAAGAAGATGCTACTATTACCCCGTGGCATGTATCATCTCCTTGAAAATTATTATGGAAGAGCTAGTCTTGTTTTGTACAAATGAAAATGCCAGAAAAATTCTCTCTTATAATATTTTACAACGATCGACCATAGGTGAAATCAAATACGTGAATTTGTTTTTGTGCGCACATCCTGAAATAAGGACAACCCTTAATATTCAGGTAATTGACATGTGAGTGAGTAATTATTCAATCATCTTAGGAAGAGACTAGAAATCATTGACAGGTGGATATCTCTCACTCTACAGAACACACTTATCCATTCCTTAGAATGTGAAGAACATCATAGTCCTAAGGGAGGGAAGAATTTCATCATATATAGAAAGAAGCCTAATGTAAACTATGTTGATGAGGACATAGGAGTGTATTCCATCTTTGCAGATGAGGATAATACTACCCTAGAACAAATTGACCTGGAGGATGGGATGTGGCATATGCACTTTGATGGTTCATGCTCCAACGAAGGTAATGGAGCTTGCATTATATTGTACTCACTTGTAGGTAAAATTCACAACTTTTCCTATAGGTTAGAATTTTCTTGCACAAACAACGTCACTGAATTTGAATGATTACTGCTAAGCATTGAAAATGCCTATAATTTAGGTTGTGGTCACCTTACAATTTTTGGGGACTCTGAACTTGTTGTAAATGTTGGGTATGTGTTATATTCGTTGCATGTGTGTGTGTGGGCGTGTTAGATATGACAACTGCAATTGACGATCCCTTGTAGTAGTGCTCCGGGGGGGCAGGTATTCTCTGCTTGGTTATGCACAACATTTGAGGCAGTGCCCCGAAATTGTTTTTGGGCCGGTTTTTGCTATTTTTAGCGGTTTACTAAAAATAATCCTGGTTTTAGGGATTAGGGTTTTGGTATCTACGGAATACCTAAAAATATTGTATATATTGTATAGTGTGAGGGTTTCCAGTATATATCTCTGTGTACTATGTGAATGAGCCATTGATTAAATTATGTTTTTATTAAGAATCTATATGCATTGTTTCACTTCACAAGTTTAAAACTTACAGTAAACCTTGTATGTAAAATATATTCTCCTAGAAACAAGTTAATGAAACTCTACACCCAAACTATTTGGGTTCTTATCTCAAACTTATTATCATTTAACATCACTGATATTAAAAGGGAATTGAATTCAATGGATGACAGGTTAGCTATTTCTGTAGCCTCTCCTACTCGACAACTTCTGCCACAAAGACCTGATTTTACTTTCCAATCTTTATATCATCCTCATATCCTTGAAAATGTAGATTCATGGCAGGTTTTCCCTAGTGATGAAATCATTTGTGCTTTCATACAAAATGAACCATATAAGCCCAAGGAAATTATATCCATGGAAAACAACAAAATTCCAAAGGGCTTGAATCCTATAGAAAGTTCATTTCCATCGAGTGATGTAGGAAAAAAATAAAAGAATAAATAAGAGTAGTCAAAAAGGAAAGTGGGTGAAACCATTTCCTTGAACATTGGGAAACCTGATTCCCCAAAGAATGTTAAGATAGGTGCCCAATGTACTGATCAAGAAAAGATGAAATTCATTGAGTTACTTTGTGAATTTCCAGATGTTTTTTCTTGGTTTTATGAGGATCTTCATGGTTTTGATCCTGATCTTATATAACATGCCATTCCTATCAAGGAAGGCATAAATTCGGTTAGGAAAAAAAAAAAGACCCATTAACCCCGCACTTGAAGCGACTATTCAGAAGGAGTTGGAAATTTTTTTAAGCCTGGGATTATTTTCCCTGTTAAGTATTCTGAGTGGGTTGCCAATTTGGTTCCCATTTGGAAAACAAATGGTCATATACAAATGTTTGTTGATTTCCACTCATTAAATAGAGTGAGCATACAATACCATTTTCCTCTCCCTAATATGGAAACGATTTTGCAGCAAGTTGCAGGGTCACAGATGATGTCCTTACTTGATGGTTTTTCTGGTTATAATCAGGTCAAGGTAAAAAGGAAAAATAAATACAAAACCACTTTAATTACACATTGGGGCATGTTTTCTTATGATAGCATGCCTTTTGGATTATCTAATGAAAGTGCCACTTTCCAAAGAGCTATGTAGATAGATTTTGATGATCTGATCAGTAAGATTATTCAGATTTATCTTGATGACTTGACTATATATTCAAAGAACGATTGGATCATTTTGGTCATCTTAGAAAGGTTCTCATGCGATGCAGGAAATTTCTCATGCGATGCAGGAAATTCAACATTTATTTAAATCCTTCTAAGTCTATTTTCGGTGTTACCAAGGGAAAGCTCCTTGGTCATATTCTCTCTGATTCAAAAATAAGAATAGATCCCAAAAGGATTGTTGCTATCCTAAATCTTCCTGCTCCTACTTCCAAAAAGGAGGTTCAATACTTTATGGGCATCATTAACTTTGTCCATAGGTTTGTTCCTAATTTTGTTGTAATGGTCAAACCAATTCACAAAATTCTCAAGAAATATCGCTCTTTTTCTTGGACTGATGACGTCAAGAATTATTTTGTAAGGATTAAGAAGGCAATCAGTTCCACACCAGTTTTGTCGAAGCCGGATTTTGAGAAATAATTTATTATATATACTAATTCCATAAAGGAAACAGTCTCTGCTATTCTTATACAATGTGATGACCAGAGTAACAAAAAACCATTAGCTTACATGATTCAAATCTTATCAGATGATGAATTCAAATATTCTTATATTGAAAAACATGCTTTCACTCTTGTTAAAGTTGTGGAGAAATTTCTCTCTTATTCCTAGGTAAGAAAATGTTGGTAAAAGTCCCTTTACATGTTGTCAAGATTTTGCTCTCACAAAATTATCTTTCAAGGAAGATTTCACATTGGCTTGCCAAGGTATAGGAGTGTGATTTAACTATCATGACTTAAAAAACCATTAAGGGACGTGACATGTCCCTTCACCTATCTCAACATGTTGAAGAAAGTGAAGAAATTGATGAACAAGATAACCCTCTGTCAGCACTATTTTACATTGACAGACAAATCCTTCATGTAGTTGAACATCCTTGGTATAAATATCTAGTGTATTACTTGCAAAATCAGAGATGTTGAGATAACTTAGATACTCATCAAAGGAGAAGGCTCCATCTTGAATCTTCCAGATATGTTATTTTAGGAGATTTATTGTTTAGGAGATCTGTCAATGGTATATTACTGCATTGTTTAAATAATGAGGAAACACATAAATTGTTACAAGAAACCCATGGATATTCATATTCTGTTATTCATGTGGGTGGCCACTTTTATGCTAAAACTATTTCTCTTAAAATCATGAGAAAAGGGTATTATTAGCCTTCAATTTTTCAAGATTCTTATAACTTTTCAAGATCTTGTGGCAAGTGCCAGAAGTTTGCTAGGAAATAAGGTCTTTCTGCCATGCCTTTACAACCTATCCTCCCTGACTTTGTTTTTTCAAAATGGCATCTGGACTTTATCACTCCTATTAATCCTTCGTCTTCTGTAGGGAAAGTTTTCATCTTGTCAGCCAAAAATTATTTTACGAAATGGACTGAAGTTGTCCCACTTAAGCATTCATAGGATGAGTAGGTTATTTATTTCCTTGAAACTAATATTTTCTCCAGATTTGGAATTACTTTAGATATTATTACAGATAACAACCTCGCTTTTATTTCTGCTAAGCTAACTCAGTTTCTAGCTAAACTGGGAGTTAAATTTTTTACCTCATTATCTTATTAACCTCAAGGAAATGGGTAAGCCGCGACTACCAACAACAATCTGGTTAGAATCATCAAGAGGCTCATTGAAGATATGCCTTGTCAATGGAACACCCTCCTCACTTATGCCTTTTGGGCAGATCACACTACCACCAAGGTGAGCACAGGTTGCACTCCCTTTCATCTTGTTTATGGTCAAGAAGCTATCTTTCCTACCAAGATGGAACTTTCTTCTTTAAGGTTGATGCTCCAGATTGAAGAATTCAATTATTCTAATATATCTCAAAGGATAAATGCATTGTTTTCTTTAGAAGAACAACATGCATTTTCCTTGGAGAACATAAAGAGAAGACAACCAAATGTAAAGAAATATTTTAATAAAAGTGCAAAAGCTATCAGATTTAAGGTAAATGAGAAAGTCTTTCTTTGGGATTCATCTCACGCTGATAGAGGAAGGCATTCAATTTTTCAAAAGTTATGGTTGGGTCCTTTTAAAATCTCTTTTGTCCCGGGCGCAAATTCTTATATTCTAAATTTGGAAGAGCGACTATTTTCTTATAGCACCAACAGTTCCCACTTGAAACACTATGTGGAAATAGTTTGAAAGTTTAAATGTTGCATGGAATTACTTATGTATTATAGTTTTGTTTCACTGCTTTGATTTTGCTTTGTTGTTTTATTTTTCTGCTATTTCATTTCTGTTGTTTTATTTCTTTTATTGATTGCTTTTCTTGTCAAAAATAAAATTATGGATCATTTTTGCCACAACAATGCTATTATGTGAGTATTGTTAATCAATAACAATAAGGTTACACAGTTGTCATGATGTCGCTCCTTGCATACATCATTAAAATTGCTATCTACTTCCATTACTGTTGTTAGAATATAAGATAATTGGTTTTTCATCCCTATTTTCTTCTTTCCTTTTCTTCCCTCCACTCGAGATTCAAAAAAGAGAACACCAGAATTTTTTCTCCTTAAAGAAAAGAGCACTTTCACTGTGATTAATCGAATGTTATGCATACACGACTAATCCCTCATATGTAACACTTTCCATGAGTTATTCCCAAAATACCAAATCATTTTTTCCCTTAACCACTTCACTTCCCATGTTCCATAATCATTCTGATATATATTTCCTTGATCTGATGTTTCACCTTATCTACAAAACCATACATTATGAGTTCTTAATCTGTTGGAAACATATTTCCTTGTGGATTTGCCAGTTTGTTGACGCTTAAAAATGAAACAATGAATACTATGCTCGTAAATGATTGCCAAGCTCTATTAACTATTTATATTAATAATAAACTAGTAGGTGGGACCCCTAGTAGACTTGTGGCGCTATGATAGATATGTTGTGCTTATATTTTGTTTTCTATTGTGATGGTACCAACAAAGACTTCTACAGTTCGATGCTTCAAATCATCATTTATAATGTTATGTTGACATAAGATGGTTGGTTGTTTGATGCATGGCAATGATACCTTTGATGATCACTCTGAGATTGTGTTAAGGATGCCCTATGGATGAAAGGATTATTATAAGTTGGTTTTGATATTGCAATTAAATATGGAATCAATTGGTTTAATATGATCTTGATAAAAGGGATAATATTGGGGCTCTTTTAAATTAAAGGATTATATACAAACTCTAATGTGGTATTATTGTGACAAAGAAGGGTGTACAAACCCCTGTTGCTATATTTAAGCACCTTGTTGAATGTTAAATGTTGCATGCACATGGGATAACGTTATACCACATGGTTATTTTTAAAAGAGTTTGATATTACCAAAGGTGGCACACTATGGAAAGGTGATATGGCATTGGTTATGTGGATGAATAAATGCTTACTGTTATGGTGAATTGGTTGGCTCGTATTTTGAATTGAATGAGGTTGGAGGGAGAAGCGACGTGCATTTACTGCATGTCACTCAAAAAACCCTCAAGTCCCATCACCCTAATCATACTTTCATTTTGGTTTTTGAAACTGGTGGTTGTTGATGCTCCACGTTTGTTGGTTGTGAAGGAGGCATATAGTCTAACTCTCTTCCTCACGTAGTATTTTCCAGGTATGGTTCCTTACTCTTCCATCCATGATGGTTTTTCTACCCTTCGAATCAATTTATGGCTCAAGATTGCTCGTGGTCTCTATGTTTCTTAAGCTATTATTGGATATTTGAACTGTGTAATTGGTATTGTATCTGTGGATTCTTATGGCGATTATTATGGACTATTGTTTTATTGAAAAAGGAATGGTTATTATCTCCTTGCTATGGATAATATTTGTATGATTTTATTAATAAAATGATAGTGAAGCATGTTCGATCGGCTTGGGTTTTCAGTTTGGTTCTCTGTGGAAATTCATTATTATGTTTGACAAGCTATGATATTTGTGCATGAGTATTACCACCAGTCTTCATGTTTAAGAATTTCCACTTCACTTTCGTCTCTGTGGTTGATATTTTTTATCATCTGTGTTGCAAGGTGAACTATTGAGAGTTTAAATTTTTTCTTGCCTTGACTTGGAAAAACCCCGATCTATTAGTTTTCTTGGTGTTTCCCTCACTCACATTGTTTTCTGGAAAGAATTGCATAGTTGGGTTTAACATCTCCCAGAAAGTTTAATGGAAGTATTATACATGTTTCGGTTGGGCATGGGTTTGTGCTTGGGAATTCATTTTACAACATTGTTTAAGAGTTTTCTCCTTCTCGTTCTCTGTTGGAGGTGGCTGACTGTAATTTTGGTACCCTCACTATCAAGAGTATGGTTACATGTTATATGTCTATGGTAAATTCTGAAGGGCACAAGTTGTCTGCATTTTTGAGGACTTATTTCTTTGATTCAACCATCTCTTCTTTCTCTCCATTTACTGTGTTTAAACCCTAAATTCGATCTTGATATCATTTCAAATCTAGTCAAGTGTAAATAAGCATTGTGTGTGCTTGGTCGATTGGGCATGATTTGGATTTGTTTCTCATTGGGAAATTTTAAAAAGAAGTTTGTACATGCGAAATTATGTGAAGCTTGGGCTCAGAAGTTGCATGTTATTTGTTGAATGTTATTCGAATCAATTCTTATGTTGATTATATTTAAACAAGACCGATGTGTGAATGGATTGGGGCCCGATTATGAGTTTTAACACCCAGTTTGACTGTGTCAAATAGTTTGTAAATAATCAACAAGTCGTGGTAAATACAATGCATATTCTTATTGTTTTTAAGGAATAAGAATTGGATATAAATGGCTCGGATCATTATGCGTATTTATTGGTTTTTAAAAGAAAAAAAAAAAGATTTAGCATTGGAATATTAATGGTTGTGTCTCAAAGGGTTAATATGTTTATCATATAAATGATCATGTAGTTTGTTAGGGTTGTTATATAAAGTTTATATGGGTGAGAAGGCTACTGTAATTGAGTATTTTTGGGCATATGAATTGTTTTTGGAAGTCAACAAGAAATCTGTAAAGGAATTAACAATTTAGATGGTGGTTTTGAAAAGGGAATGTTGATTGAATTGTGGAGGTCTGAAAAGAATTATGTTTGATTGTTTGATTTGATTTATTTTTATATTAACAATATCCATATTATATCCCTGTCATGCTACAACTTTTCACTCATTATATTCCCCTCATAATCCCAATTTCATTTTTGACATCCCTGTTTTGTAAAATAAATTAAAAGGGTCTGTGTAACAACTACAAAAGATATGACACAACAATGGTTGGCAACTGATATTTTGGCATATTTTACATAATTAAATTATAAATAATTACTGAGGAATATTCGTGTAATTATTCCCTCTCATTATACCACCTTTCACTCATTACACTCCCTCCATATATCCCATGAACCCTGTCACCCCCTGCTCACTTAGAAATTATTAAATGGTTAGTTATGGATGTATTTGCATATATCTCGTATCAATTTCTGAGCCAATTATTGATTCATGCAAGAAGAATGTCATGTATGGTTTATTAATGGGTTAGTTACTAACGAATTGCTGCTACAGAATGTGTTTCTTCAGTAGGGGAAGCAATGCAAGAACTAATAGAGGAAGAGGAAACTGGAACAGAGGGCCTAGAAGGCCTAGATTCTCCATTCATTTTGATGTTAGTCGCTAGGAAATAATCCAGTTGTTCCAAGATGGGTTATTTAACTAGATTAGTCAAGGAATAGTATAACCTCAACTAGAGAGACCTCCCTTGTAGCCTCAGAAAATCCTTGGTATTTATGTGCCTCCTCATGTGTCCATGCAACCAAAATTCCTTGCAAATGATGGATGGCAAGAGATTGTCAATCCGAATGTATCTCACCATCGTGGCTATCCCAATTTTTCATTACCTCCTCCACCACTTGTAAATCCTAATGTTCAGATTGCCCCTGTGCATTCACCTGTTCAATCCTCACATGCTAGTAAAAGTGTTAAGCCCTAATATTGGATCATTACCCCTTAATTGGGGCATATTATATTAGTAATGTTATTTTATTTATGTTGGCTTTAGGCCATTAGTTGTAATTATACCTCCTAGTCTCCTATATATACCAAGGAGACAATTTCATTTTGAATCATCTTGTAGTTGAACATTTAAGTGGGGTAAAAGGAGGTTGCCCCCTCAAAGAGGCTTATTATCTAAAATTATCTCTTTTTCAAGGCATTGAGTACTTTTTTTGAGGTTTTTCTATGCTATATTGGTATTTGGTTCTTAACATATGGTATCAGAGCTCAAGGTCTTGGGGTTTTGCTGCTACATCTGAGACACCTTGGAATTTTCACTATAACTTTTTTTCTACAATGTTTCAAAAGAAATGGATTGGAATATATTTATTAGACAGATCAAGGTACGTTGGGTCCAAAATTCATCTCCTGAGGCCTTATACTTTCGAAGATACAGCCTGTACAATATAGGGTTCTGGAATCATCCTGAAATGAGTCATTGTGAAGTTATCTCTATAAAACAAAATTCGTAATGTTTTAGACCCTAAACTTTGGAGGCTATTTACAGAAATTAGTAAGGTATCTGTGGTAAAAATTTCAGCTTCTGGGTCATCTTAAATTTGTAGATACACCCTATGTAAGATAGGGTATCTGATTAGTCCTATTGACTAGTCTCAAGAAGGTGTTCCAAGTAAAACAATCATAAATTCTTCCTAGAGTATCCAAATTGAGTGGGAGTGGTTTCATTGGATCGTGGACAGTCTATAGTATCTTTGGTGCGAGTTTCAAAATTTTATACCAATTATTTTGTGTGGGGCACGTTATACAAGTGAGATCTCCTGGAAAGGACCAAAATTGGCAAGTTGTGGGGAAGTTACCGTAAATTCCACTTGGCACATCCGATTTTGATCAGACCTATGGCATTGCAAAGAAGAAATATCAGAGAACTACATAAAAGAAATTTTCATACCCAGAAGGGCTAAAACTTGGGAGATACAATAGAAGAAATATTGTCTAGCAGAGCCACCTCAAAATCAAGGTTCAAAAGTGATACTTGGCCAACATGCCACCAAAAAAGGGAACTTCTACACCAACTAAGCCTCCAGAAAATCCTACTTGTACTCTTGATGAAGGTGAAGAAATACGTAGGGACATAAATGAACTACAAAAGAATATGGATTCAATGGAAGCTAAGTTGGATACTAAGATGGATTCAATGGAAGCTAAGTTGGATACTAAGATGGATGGATTAAAAGGGGAGATCATGGAAGTATTGAACAATTTCGTAACAGAGAAGACACCTGAAAGTGAAAATGCATCCCATGAAATTCATGATGACAACACAAGGAAGGTGAATCAAGAATGGAGAACCTCCAACTTTGGTTTGAAGACCAACCACATTCCTAAGATTGATATGAGGAAGTTTGATGGCAAGGACCCAATCACACGGATACTTCAGATGGAGCAATTCTTTGATCTCCATATTGTGCCAAATACACAAAAGGTACAAATTGCTTCTTTATATTTAGAACCTAATCAATTTGTATGGTATCGATGGCTTTGTTCTCGCAAATCACTCGTCACTTGGACAATTTTCACGGAAGAAATGATAGCACACTATGAGGATACAAGGAGC
>ML797582.1:55248-90270 GCA_009831015.1 Picea engelmannii | reverse complement strand
GGGCATGTTAAACCCTAATATTGGCTCATTACCCCTTAATTGGGGCATATTATATTAGTAATGTTATTTTATTTATGTCGGCTTTAGGCCATTAGTTGTAATTATACCTCCTAGTCTCCTATATATACCAAGGAGACATTTTCGTTTTGAATCTTCTTGTACTTGAACATTAAGTGGGGTAAAAGGAGGTTTCCCCCTCGAAGAGGCTTATTATCTGAAATTGTCTGTTTTTCAAGGCGTTAAGTACTTTTTCTGAGGTTTTTTTATGCTATATTGGTATTTGGTTCTTAACAAAAAGGCTTAAAACTGATGTCCCCCATGTGGAAGATAAAGGTAAGTTGTTGCCTCCCCTTCCTCTCCTTCAAACGAATCTTCAAAATTTGTGTCCTCCCTCATGAAAATGAAGGATGATTGTTCTCATGTAATTAGTGAAATACAACCTCAAGGTTCAAATAAACCTCGGGCTACTTCTAGAAAATCAAAAGGGGACAATATTGATAAAAGAAAGATTACCTCTCAGAGTGGCAAGTATGGATTTTAATTTATGTTTTTTTATGATTGAGTTGATGAAGACAGTGGTCTAGAGAAAGTTTGGACAACAAGCTCCTTTTTGGATAATATGGATTATGTGGATATTTATATATTTTTGGATATGATTTAAATTATTTCTGTTATTTAAATATTCAGTTTTGAAGGTATTTAAGGGATTTACAAGGGTGGTATGTGTTGAATGATTATCCATTTTTGTTTTATTTTATAATTTGAAAATAATAAAAGAAGGGAGTCACAAGGAGTCCCACTTACCTAGTTATTATTAATTAAAGACTCTTAACTATTATTATTATTATTATTTCTCCTAAACTAAATTAGTTAAGTCAAACTAACTTAACCAAAGAAAGTAGTTGAACTACTTCAACTTATTTGGAAGGAATAAAAGATAGATGAGGAGAAGAAACAAGGGGAGAATAGAAGGAGAAAGACAGACTAATGTTTGATCTTTTTATTTCATGAGATAGTTCAATTTTCATTCATTCTTGAGTTTATTCAAAGCCTACTTCTCTTTTTGACAACAGGGTCCTATTGTAGACAACAAGGTTCAAAACTGAACCCAATCATTCAAATGCCTGTTTTAGAAGTGTTGATCCATACTTGATAGTATGTTCATACTTGTTTGTTTATGGATTGAGTTTCATAGCTGATAAAGGATATTTTTCAAAATCAAATTGGTAGCAGTCTGTGGCAAGCTGATCCAGATTATAAATTTCATTTTTTTACTTCTTGTCAGAGTCCCTTGTATGGTGTTCATCAAGGATATCTAAATTAGGCTTTGGTCCATGCCCTCATAGGGGTTTTGTAAAGAGAAAAAACACTTTTGATATCTCGGAATGAAATAAAGAAGATCGTTATTCTGTCTCATTTGTGTGTACATTTGTGACTTGATTACTTTTGCCTTTTGATCTCCATACTTACTTTTTGTAATTTGTATATTTTTCAGAAACTTACATAGAACTTTCATGTTATTTTGCAACATTATTTTCATTAATAAATCAACCTAAACCCTTGTAATTAATACTTGTGGATTGGGAAAATGTTTTGAGGCTATAAAACATAGGGTGATATTCCCGACTATCTTGTCCTAGACATGGAATATTAAAAAATGATTGAGTAAGATAATTTATATATTTTCCTCAACAAATTCCTCCTAAATTCACTCAGAAATTAGGGATTTTTACCTAATTTCTCCATGGCTACCAAGCAATTCATGAATTTGACCAATTCTTTACCTAGAAATGCCCAAGCAAAGGTTAAATTTTTGGATTTTAACCCCTGAGCTCAATTTCCATAAATTCCTCTTGAATTTCTTTCTCGATATCACTAGAGTAATTTGACAAATAAATTTGCAGATGCCCCTTGAGCTTTAACTCTACAAATTCAATTTTTGCATGTTGAGTATGGCCCATGTAGAATCAATGTTTGAAACCAAAGCTCTAATACCATTATGTAATGCTCCCTATATTAAATAAGGAACATTACTACCTGGAATACACATAAAAATAAAAATAAAATCTACTAATTCATTTTCCTGTAGCTTACCAGCCATAATTTATACACATAATTAACTAAATTATGATACCCATAATTAAATGCATATATATAATCCTAAATGAACATGGATCAAGTTAATTAATCATTTAAAATAGCACATAAAACATTCTCATTCATAGAGTAAAATGCACAACCACAAGACTCATAAGAAAACTCGGATAACGGATAAACACTTATCTTTAAAAGAAATTTTGTGCAACCAGGTGCTTGGAAAGGAAGTTCCACCCAACCATATACTTATTGTTCCAATTATAAACAAAAATTAACCCCCAAGATGGGGCTACGAATCTACAAGATAAGGGTGCCTCTCACATTCCACTCACAAATCAATGTCTCACAACCGACTGGCATTATCCTACAACTACCCTAAATTTTATCTAGATCTCTTCCTCTTGACCTACCCAACCCAAGGAATGTACTCCTTCACTTCCAGGGAAAGAGTATTTTTTAATAGACTCTTCTACATTTAGATACTCTGTATATATTAGGTGATAGAGACTCTGAAAAAGCACAAGTTGTTGGCCAATATCAATAAATGCAAGTTCTCTTAGCAATGTTTTGTGTATCTGGGGTATGTGATTGGTGGAGGGGAGATCAATATAGATCCTGCAAATATGGAGGCCATCATGAAATGTCTAGTTCCTACAAATGTCATTGAATTTGGGTTTTTTATTGGGGATACAAAATAATTTTTGAAGTTCATAGCTTCATTTTTAGTGGTATTTACACCACTCCATGCCACAATATCTAGTGGTAAGAGTTTCCAGTGGGGGAAGAATCAACAAAAGTCCCTTGATGAGATAAAAATAACGACCAGTCAGGCACCAGTGCTCATACTATCAAACTTGTAGAATCCTTTTGAAGTGGAGACATATTCAAGTGGGTATGTCATGGGAGTAGTTTTGATGCAAGGAGGAAGGATGGTATGATATCATTTTGAAGTATTTCATGGGGTGGATCTCAACTTCCATACCTATGACAAGTATCTTTATGCCTTGGTATAAGATGTCAAAAAGTGGAAGCACTATCTAATGGGAAAGGATACCATCGTCCACATAGATCACCAATCACTATAGTATTTGCAATCCTAGAGTAAGCTACAACAAGATAGGCATTACAAGTGGATGGGGTTTTTACATCAATTTCATCTTGTCATACATTATAATAAGGGAATAAAAACTAAGTTGGTCGACATGCTTTCACAACAACCCATATCCTATATTACATCTTTGGGAACTCTTATGCACATGAAGCCTTTTACCCATGAGGCATACAAAGAGGCATAGATAGAATATGAGGACTTCAAGTAGGTGTTTCAACAGCTACAAGGATAAATTTGTATAGAAGAAGGTGATGGAAAGGATGACTATCATTTCCAGAATGGTTTACTCTACAAAATTGACAATCTCTATGTTCCTAAAGGTGAACAATTGTAGCGTCTCAGAGAGGCTCACACCTCCAAATTCGTGCGACATTTTGGTGTTGGGAAGATAGTGGCCAACTTACAAAGGTATGCACATTGGACTAAAATGCAACAAGATGTAGCATGGTATATTAGAGGATTTATACTTTGTTGTAATATCAATCCAAACAAAAGGAAGTAAGGTATATATCATCCCTTATCTATACCCACTCGACCTTGGGAAAACATTTCCATGGATTTTGTGGGAGGTTTACCAACTAGGTGAAAGGGACATGACTATTTATTTTTGGTAGTTGACAGGTTCAACAAAATGTGCAATCTCATGCCTTGTAAAAAGATCATAAACAAACAAGCAACAAACAATTTTTTTGAATAGGTCTGGGTACACTTTGGGATACCAAGGAGCATCATCTTAAACATGGATACCATGTTTCTCAGTGTATTTTGGACTACATTGTGGGAGACAATAGAAACTAAGTTGGAAAGGTCTACACCATTCCCTCTAGAGACAAATGGGCAGAAAAAATTATTCAACAAGACTTTCGTACAACTTTTGATGGGTTACAATCATAAGCATATGAATACCTTGGATGAAAATCTAATATATATAGAACACTCTTATAACAAATCAGTCCACACTTGTACTAGTAAGTCACCTTTTGAAACTTGTTTTTGGTATTTTCCACCTTCACCCTTATATGTTGTATATGGAAAATAAGGAGGAGCGAGGGAGAACCTCACAAGAGATGCATTAAAAGAAGAAAAAATTGTTCAGAATATCAGGTAGATTCATTTTCAAGTACAAGAGACACTAAATAAGTCATAGGAAAAGTACAAGGCTAGACATGACCAATACATAATAGAGAGAAAATTTAAAGTGGGAGAGAGAGTATGATTACAACTAAATAAGAAAATGATACATGGTCCTGGTAAGAAGATCAAGGATATATGGTATGCTTCTTTTGAGGTTGTTGATCCTGAGTCTATACTTAAGGCTTAGAAGTACAGTGTCAAGGCATTCGAAAGTGGGTAAAAGATGGAGAAGAGGATAATGTCAACCTTCGGTGAAGGAAACTAGGGAAGATTCCTATGTTGGCATTGTCTAGCTTCCAACTGTTCCTGAATAGTTATATCTTGGTCAATGGTTGCCCATGAACGTTCAAGTTCGACCCGGTTAGTAGTAGTTTTAAGAATTGTATCGAGAAGGTTTAGAGCAATGTGTGTTTGGTCCGATAGTCTGGGTTCGATATTTGGCTGTGTTGGTACGGGGACAGTCATGGAGGAACAACAAAAAAGGGTAAAACTTCAGAGTGAGATTAAGTGTTGTCTCAATTTGGTCGTATAAAAGAGAATTTATGGTTTTAGGAATAAAAATAGGGATGAAAATCAAAGGCTCTTTCCCGTAACTGTATTATATTTTAATAAAAGGAGTGAGGTGTGAGAAAAACATTTAGCTATCTATAGTGTAAGGCTTCTACCAGGGGAGAATATCACAAATAAATAGAAGAGGAAAATGTAAGGAAATAACTGAGGTAGTAGAGAATATATGTAGAATTCTGAAAATACAGATTGGTCTTACACCCGCTGATGGCTGGTGTAGAGGAAAGACAATAAACAATTACAGAAAACCAAAATTCATTCGCTATAGTAGTGGTCGTACTAAAGTATAATGAAGCACATCAATTATGAATACGAAATAAAATGAAATATGAAATACAAAGAAACAAACTTGTAACACAGTCGTTACGGAATTGAGAATCTTCAGATTTTCTTGTATTAACTTCTCAAATGTAAAAAACTTTGTTACAATCGACACAAAAAGGTCCAGCCTTGTTTATTGCTTTCCGTGGTATATTTATACAATTTTACAAGTAAGATAGAATCCCAATAGTCACAAAATTTTTGTTATGACAGAGAAGAGAGCAATCGCTCCATTTCTCCTACTCTGTCTTCACTTGGTGCCAGATGTTTGTTGTTGCGCGAGCTTGGTATAGGCGATACATATTTCCACCAACTAAGATATTAGACACGATGGTTCATCTTGACAGATGGCTTCGAAGAAGTAGCATTCACGGGCTAACTGCTGCAGCCTATCTTCCATCTGTCCATCGATGATGTCGATGGCACATAGTTGCGCGTTGGGTTTGATCATGCACTTATCAACTTGGACTATGTCCACCATAGTCATCTGAGAGATATCGGTCAAATTTCATTCTTCCTTTTCCTTCAGATCAAGTGAGATCTGTTCCACATTCATTTGCATCAATGCCTTGGCATTGCCTCCACTGTCAATGCCCAACAACTCACCGTCTATAGAATTGAAAGCCTCCTCTAAAGAATTGGTTATCTTTTGGGCTTGTTGCTTGCCTTCGGCGATGTTATGCTCCCATTCCTTTAACAAAATGTTTCCCCTGGTTTGCTCTACAATGGTGAACCTGGGAGTTCCTACTGAAACCCTATTGTTTGTGGCTATCACCACCTCCTGGAAGGCGACCTGAGCTGCTCCGAAATCCCTTTCTCTGGCCGATAAGTTCTCGGAAACTTGATTGACCAACAGACAGTTTTCTCGGATCGCTCCCACCTTGGCGAGAAATTTTTTTTGTGCCGAAGAGATTCTTCTCTGAATCTCGATCGCCTGAGATTTGAACATCCCGATGTCTATCATTCTGTTCTTGGCGATCTCCACCCTAGCCTCCAGCTGCTCGATCAAATTCCTCTGCTGGTTCGCTTGCGTCCAACCATCCCGGACCACCAGCTGTGCTTGCTCAAGATTAGTTTTGAGTATCTCTATTTCATTTTTATCGGCCAATATGGCCTACTCTATTCCCACGCTCGCCTGATCTTTAGCCTTATCTGCTGCTATGGCCAGTCTGGCTTCAAGGGTCTTAATTAGGCTATTTTTTCTTTTAAGTTGGTTTTTTAGGAGCCTAACTGAAAACTGATTCGCCGAGGCATAGGATCCTAGAGTCCCTGCTATCTCAGTGGAGAATTGCTCATTTTTCTTGTCTTTTCCATCTTTTATGACTTTATATTTCTTTGTAGTCGACTCTCCTTCTTGATAAAAATCCCTTTTTACTACTGCTTTTCGCTTTTTATCAAAGAAAAACTCATTCGAAGAGAGTTCTTCTACTCTTATGGGCCTCAACTCTTTGTTGAAAATCCATCCTGCATCAATATTTCCCTACGTCGACTGCAAGGGGGTGACTGATGTGATGGGTTCTCCGATCTGCTTTGTAGATTTTCCTGGAGTATCTATCTCTGTCTCCGGATTCTGCTTCTTTGGTGGTTCTGGAGTCTTTTTCTTTGCTTCCAGATTCTTCATTTGTTCCCCCTCGTCCTGGTGTTTTCCATGGTCGGGAGTTGCATCCTTAGAACCTTCGGCATCCTTTTGTTTTGTCTTCGAAATACCTGGGCCCTCACCTCGCAACACAGCTGGAAGACAGCTACGTCTATGTTCCTGGAACTTCAATACATCGGCTCTTTCCTCGGGTGCCAAGGATTGAATCCGGGCTAGAATTTCTTCATAGGACCTCGCTCCTCGGAAGATGTCATCCGAGGGTGAATTCTCATGCTCAAATCTCTTGAGCCCGCAATTATCCAAATGATTGCTCACGACCCTCTGTGGATCATGTTTCTTGTATTCGATGGAGACCAAATTTGGGTCTTCCAGGGCTGCTGCCTCGGCTTTGGCATGCCCAAAATCTAATAAAGAATAATAATTAAAATGAATAGGAAAAGATGGCCATACCTTCTTTGAGTACCCTTTAATCTCTTTACTTACACCGCCAATTACCGTCTGCCAGGCAACCTCACGACAAGCCAACTTGTCGGGGATGAACAATGGTAGCGCATGTGGGGGAATAGAAGCCCTGAAGACTTTGAAGTAGAAAAATTCCGCTTCCACATACCAGTTCGTGATGCTACTAATACTTGTTACTATGATGTCCGAGATCCGAGGTGGCGGGTGACCAAAAATGGTGACATGCAGGGGGACCATTACCCAGTTAAAAATTTCATATGCAAAATTTTCTGCTTTGTTTTCCCATAATTTTGCATGGTATACATGTATGGGTTCATCTTCGGCCAGAGTCCAACTCCAGCTCATCAATGGAAATGGTGTCATAGAACAAATTGCGTCCATAATGTATGCGGACATGAAAAATGACGATGCCTTCCCATTCTCCTTCTGCTCCCGATACTCTATGACCCGATTGGCCAAGCTATCCGAAAGCATCTTTGCCCAATCAAAGGAACAAACTTCTACGAACCAAAACATTAGAGGCACCCATGCAAGGAAAAAATGTGATGTGTCCTCTCTCCCATATAACCATCATGTCATCATGGCCACATATCTATACTATGGTTCTAACGAAGTGATTGAATAAATGTTGTGGGTATCGGCTCTGAATTTTGCGGTGTTTGAAATCCAATCCTTTATCAAACTGGACATAGTTTTATCATACTATATGCATTCCTTCTCCTTTAATTCTTCCAAGAACTCGACACCATATGTCCAGTCGGACGTCGTGGGAAGCTTATACATGGTTTGCAGATGCTCCGACCTGAAAGTCCCGATGGTGACTCTCTGCTCATCCATGATAGTCATGGTTGGTATGTCCACATGGTCCAATGCCCATCGGACCATATCATAATATGGAAGCAACCACGGTCTGGTTGCTACTCTGTGCATTCCGAATTGGACGACTATTTTGTATTTGGTGGTTAAATAATCTCTTTCGTTGTTGTCAGAGTCATTGGAATAATCCACCAATTCTGCTTATAGAATATCTGAAACATATGACCAGTTCAGGACTGAGTTGATACTTCAGGGTGAAGTATCAGATACATTGTCTGAGCCTTGTCCTGAAACCTCAACATTTGCCTTTGCTGCTTTCTGTGGAGCCATGGTTGAGGCTTTCATTTTATCTCTTCTACCATAGAACTGTGTATACATACAGAAGTCAATTTACTCAGAAGTGATGAGCTCTGCGTGCTATGAAAATGCATTCGTTATAATGAAGCACAACTCTTGCATATATTTGAAAACTCGGTACCTTTCAAAGCAAGCCTGTCAAATCATAATTAGAAATAAATTTTTGTCGTGAAAATCCGATCTTATATTCATATATTTACCCTATTTCCTCATTAATGTCATTAATTTTGGCAGTTTAAAAGTTAGTTGGCGTATGGAGAGAAAAGGCTTCCTCGTGAATCGTGCAAGCATCAAAACACAGAATATGTCTTGATTTAGCTTAATTAATCCAATCTCGCCAACGTTAATCAATATATCGCTACTCATTATATCAGGGGTTTTTATTTAACATTTTGAGTCTCTAATACCCGAGACTGCGAAGATCAACTTTAGTTAATAAAAGGTAATCGTGATTTGAGGCTCGATTAATTTTATAATTATTACTTTTTCCATATCGCGACTCGGAGCTTCGAAGATGAGTTTCTTGGAGATCTACATGCCGAGCTGCAAAACCGCGAGATCGCGATAGCATGACTTAATTAAAGGGAAGATAATCTTAGATTAAGTGATTAATTAATCAAGTTATAATTGCATCGTGATTTTGCGAGTCGGGGTTTAAACGCTGTAACTTTCGAAAAAGATATTGCCAAGTAGCGAGACGCCAAGAACAACTTTTACCACGGTTAGCTTTTACCTTTAATCCTTGACATGGATTATTCAAAAGGACCTCGTGTCCTTGACTATCGGGGCTATGGCAATAAAAATTTGGGTTTGGGGAATGTAGAGGTGCAAAACCCCGATGACTTATAATCATGAGTTAAGAAAAACTTTACCCTTGTTACTTTCTTCAGTGAAAATTTAAAACGACTTCATTGTTTCGTGACTCAGGATGTGTGGATTACATGAGTTATAGTATCTGACCTACGAGATCCCGAAGTAGAACAAAAAGAAGAAAAAATTTTAACGAAAGGTAGGACTAGTTTCGAGAGTAGAATAATCGTCGTTGCTCACGTGACAAAGTTTCAGAGGTCTCAATATCTCGGAGGGAAAAAGAAAACCATCTTTAGATTTCAAGCACCAAAATAAAAATTGTGACAGGCTAAAAAAAACAAGGGCGGCTCCAACATAGGCTCCAACTAGGGATCCTGCCTCCCTGTGAGGCAGGAAGAACAGTAGACCATGTGCCAATATTGGGTGAATGGAGTAAAAAACTCAATCAGGCAGAAAGGTTTCCGAAAAAAGAGAATCGAAGGGGGAAAAAGACTCCGTTCTTTACCTCGAAAAGATTTTTCAAAATCAGATACTCTTTTCAAACACAGCTATAGTCCCTTTCACAATTTTCCCTTTCCCACTACTAAATTTAGGTATGTTTTAAGACAATCGAAACAGTCCTAGGAGACTCAACAGATCTTGCGGCTCTCGGCTTGCATCAAAAGAATAAGATTATATGTTTGTAATGGGGAAGTCCCGTCTGAATTTGGGATGTGGATCAGGTTTTAAAAAGCATTAGTTACCAAAGTAGAGTGATATTCATGTATAACAGCCTTACAGATATCTCAGATATTTCTTCACTAGCAGCGAGCCTGTTCAATACCCCGGTGAAGTTATCTGGCCCCTTTTACTGAATTTCCTTTCACCACTTCGGAATATATTTATGCATTTAAATGCTGAGACGAGGGCGATCATTTCTGAATTTCCTTTCATCATCTCTTAGACTAGGTGGGGGAAATCATTTCTGAATTTCATTTCACCACCTGTCTTATAATTTACTTTTTTGAGCGCAAAGATGGGGGCAATCAGTTTGTATCAGGGTTGAAATCTGTGTAATATTTTGCATTAGAGGTCTTCCAACTTACTTTGATTACTTGGTACCAACCTTCCCTTGACCTTCACAACATCTTCGTTCTTAGGGAGAAAAGGAAAATAACTTTTAAAGGGCATCCCGTTTGAGCAAGCTTTAATCCTCCGATACCGTTGAAAAACCTAGGAAAGTTAGGATCACTCTAAACGTTCCTTTGCTTAGCAGGGGATTGAGTAGTTGTGAAGACCCACTTTCCTTCCACAATCTATTTTGAAACTCACGAGGTTTAAAACAAAAAACTTTTATCCCTTCATAATGAAACAAGAAGATGGTAACTTGTTAAAAGTTATACCCGAAGATAGACAGGATGCCAGGTAGCGATTTATTGACTGAAAATATAGAGGTCAAACAATTCGAGACTGACTCTTGTAGATATTTTTGGGGATAGTTTAATTTGACTGACTGTTTTTAGATTGAGTGTCTCATTCAAATTATTTAAAAATTTTCAAATATTATCAAACCAAGAAACAATCCTGTTATCTAACATTTTAGCTGATATTGCAATTTGAATGGAGTTACCTCGGTTTTCTTTAACAATCTTTCATAACATGTGTTTTTGAGAAAGCTCATTTTTACCTTTTCCTTTCACTTTCTTTGCGCAATATGAAACTACTTTAGGTATCACCTGTTTTATGCCGATTTATTTCTGACACGGACTTGCAAATTACTTTTCCTGCTAGTTTCGTATGCAGCTGGAATCTTGTAAAAAGAAAATACGAATCTTATTCGAAATGTGTCGAAAGTTCATGAACGAAAAAGAAAATCAAAAGAAATATTTAAACGAAAATACATATATGTACACCAAATATATATATCAAAAATTTATTTATTTATTTATTAAAACTTTTTTTTTTTGAATCTGGCGACTATTACATCATGTAATGCTTTAGATATCGCCTGTTGACAGGAGTGTGGAGGACTTCTCCGTCTATATTTTCCAGTAGGAAATAATTTTTTCCTTCTGGAGCCGAGACCCTAAATGGTCCATACCAGAGGTGGTCAAATTTACTATGCTTCACTTCTTCCTCTTTTCTTGCATCCCATCTTAGCACTAAATCACCTAGATGGAATTCCCTGTCCTTTGCTTTGCAGTCGACCAATGCTTTCATATCATCCTAGTACTTCTGCATCTTTTCATCAACTTCAACTCTATGTTGTTGAACCTCAATCAGCTGATTAATTCTCCTGGTTACATGATTAGGTTCTTCATTTTGATCCTACCATAACTTCATTACTAGTAGCGCTAGGTTTATAGGTAGAACAACATCTGTCCCATAGACCATTTGAAACGGCGAAATGCTGATAGAATTTTTAGTGCTAATGTGGTTTTCCCATAATGCGTATTTTAAGTGCACATTCCAAGACCTTTTATTTTCATCCAATACTTTCTTGATTATGTTCACCAGGCTCTTGTTAGATGATTCGGCCAATTTGTTCCCCTGGGGGTAATATGTTGTGGAATGGCCGAGAACGATGTTATACCTCTGACAGAAGATGATCATAGCCATAGATTTAAAGGCCTGGGCATTTTCGGTAACTATCTTTCGGGGACAACCGAATCTTGACAAAATATTGTCTTCCAAGAAATCGATTACCACCGAGTCTGTTGCCCTTTTGGTTGGAATGGCTTCCACCCACTTGGTAAAATAATATGTAGTTGTTAAGATCCACTTATGTTGAGCACTAGAATGGGGATTAATCTCCCCTATGAAGTCTAGACCCCATTGTTGAAATGGGGCTTCAGCTTTGACTGGAACTAGAGGCAGTGCAGGGAGCTTTTGTTTACCTGCGAATAGTTGATAAGGGTTGCAGGCACGTACTTTGTCATTGACGTCCGAAAAGAGTTTCGGACAATAGTACCCAGCCCTCAAGATCGTGTAAGTTGTATCTCTCCATGCGTGATGCCCCCCATAGACTCCCTTATGAAATTCGTCTATAACCCGTTGAGTTTCCAATTCAACTAAACAGACTAGCAGGAACCCAAGTGGATCCTTCCAATATAGATGACTTTCAGCTATACAATATTTAACTACATGGAGTTTTAAAGTTCTGCATTTAGACGGTGATATTTCATTTGGGAATTTTAGGTTCAACAAGTAAAACACTATGTCTTTGTACCAGCCCGATGATAAGAACTTCTCTTCGATCTGGTTTGGATTTGTTTCTTCATCTAGTTCATTTAGGTCTGTATCTTCATCACTTTCCTGCAGGCAATTGATATCAAGGGCTCTGAAATTTGACTCCGCTAAGAGTTTGGCTAGGCCTTTCCCTTTTATCAATTTGGTCGGTTTAACTTCCAGATCAAATTATTGGATTTTAGCAAGCCATCGCCCTCTTTTTCCATCACTGTCTGGCTGTACCAATATATCTTTCGCAAAACTGGTAGGTAAGTACGCGATTATCTTTGAATGTAGAACATAGGTTCTAAATGCCTTTAATGCTTTTACCATTGCGTATTCCTGTTTTTCTACTATGTCATACTTCAGTTCTGCGTCTTTAAGGCTCTTTCTAAAAAACGTGATTGGTTGTTCGAATCCTTCTTCATTTTTCTGTAGGAGTACCGTGGCAATAGTATGTTCAGAGGCAAATGAGAAAATAAGAAAATCTTTCAGATAGTCTAGACTTCCTAACACAGGTGCCTCGCTTATGACTTTTTTAATATGCGTGAATGATGCTCTGGCCTCGGTTGTCCAATTTACTCCGCTATCCTTTTTCAACATCCCTATGATTAATTTGACAATCTCAGTGAAATTGGGGATAAACCTTCATAAAAAATCTACTCTACCTAAGAAAGATTGAATCTCTTTTATATTTCTGGGAATACTTATAGTATCTATTGCTTCAATCCTCTTAGGATCAATCCTGATGCCATCTATAGATACAATATGGCCCAAAATATTACCTTCCCGCATAGTGAAATGTGATTTCTTTGGGTTCAAAGATAGACCAAACCTGTGGCATTTCTCGAAAGTCTGTTTCAGATGGATCAAGTGTTCTTCATTGGTTTTAGAGAAAACCGTCAAATTGTCGAGGTAAATGATTACGAACTTGTCTCTTTCTCTTACGAAAGCGATGTCCATAGCGTGCTGGAATGTAGCCCCTGCATTCATCAAACCAAAAGGCATTTTGTCATACATGAACATACCCCATGGTGTGGTGAAAGCATTTTTTTCCCTTTCTTGTTCGTTCATGGCAATTTGATTATAACCAGAGAACCCATCTATCATAGACATTCAGTTTTCCCCAACTACTTTTTCTAGCACATGGTCCATTTTGGGCAGCGGGTAATTATCCTTGAGAGATGACTTATTTAAGTTTCAGAAATCCACACATAGTCTGATTTCTCCATTCTTTTTCCTAACCGAGACTAGGTTTTCCACCCAGTCCAAGTATCTCACAGGTATGATTATTTTCGCATCTAAAAGCTTCTTAACTTCCTTTTCGATCACGGGTAACAAAATGGGGTTAATTTGCCTAAGCTTTTGCCTAAACGGTTTGACCCAGGCTTCAAAGGTATCTTGTGATCAATTATGGAAGTGTCATACATTTTTAGCTCATCATAAGACCAAGCGAAAACATCTTTGTACTGTCTGAGTAGGTTTTTATACTTGACTTTTATTTCGGGAGGGAGGAACTTGGATATTTTTACCACCCTGGATCTTTTTTCAGTTCCTATATCACAGTCCTCCACTTCTTATGGTTGGGGATGAAAAGTGGATTTCATAGGTACGTCGTTCTGATCAAAAAGTATTTCTAAAGGAATCAATCCTTTTGGAATTTGGTTGCTTTTGAGGACCATCATACGATGATCCACAATTTTTTCTCAAAAGGTTTCAGGATCTTCCCCCTCTTGCATGATCCACATCGGGTCATTTTGATTCTCTTGGTCTGGATGAGTTTCAGAGAACTCACCCACTACGTCAAGAAATTTCTTAATTTGTTCATCATCTTCAAAGACCTGCCAATGTCGGATATTGTCTGGTATAGAGGGTTTGTATCTGATTTCAATGTGATATTTCAACTTGAAAGTCATGGGAGGAGAGAAGGTTGAAGCTTTCCTTTTCCAATGCATCAGCATGTAGATTTTCTGTGTGAGGGATAAAATGGACATTTACGGATGAGAAAAAGTTTTCCATGAGATCCCAAGCACAATTTCTGTATGTTCTTAGTCTCGGATGCTTGTCTAGGTACTGTCGGTTTATTTGTTTGACTATTAATTCGACATCACCATATACCTCCAAGTTACTTATATTGAGATTTTTTGCAGCCTCTAATCCTAAGATCAATGCTTCATATTCTCATACGTTGTTAGTGTAATCTATGTCCCACTGCAGTCGGTAAGAGAAAGGAACAATGAATTTACCTTCAGGAACCACTAAAAGCACTCCTGCACCCGCCCCTTCGGAAGATAACGCACCGTCAAAATACATTTTCCAAACCCCGGTGTTGCACAGATCCTCTATCATGTGTCTTGACTCTTCTCTTTGTATATTTATTTCCTCTGGACAACCATCCAAACCATCATCAAAAGACAAGATGCAATTTCCCAGATCTTGGTCCGCAATGTAAATAGGGAAGTTGTTTGGGTTTTGAGGGTCACTAACTGTATATGCTAATCTTGTTTCTCTATACAACCGAGTGAACTGACCACCGAACACATGGATTGTGGCATACGTCATGTCCAACTGTAGAGAACCCCCCAACTTGGCTCCCGATGACCTAGATAATAGCATGCCATACTTAGGAGGAATATTTGCGATAACCACATCCATTAGGATACTCTTAACCGGGACCTGTGCCAGGGTAACTACCAGATATTTTATCATCCCCATAAATTTAACCCTTCTTGAGTCAAAAGAGTACAAATTTCCATAAGGTCTTGTGATCTGGAGACCCAACTTGTCCATTATAATCTTAGGCATAACATTATGGGAAGCTTTGGAGTCTAACATACAATTATGCAGCAACTGATCATACACATTCAGAGTGATATAAAAGGGAGCAATGGTGTATTTGTCCCCTTTGAAATGGGGACCAAAGGTGATGTTAGGTTTGTCATCTTCCAAGTTTAAAACATCATACTAGCTTTCTAGCTCAGAGACACCGATCGGTTTGGTAATTTGCTTCCGATAAACAGGGTTTTTCGCTAATTCTACCAAAGGGATTGGTATCTTAATTTTGTTTAACTCATTTTCAAATCTGAAAGCTCTGCTCACCTTGTCTGCTTCTTTGGTTGAGACTTCTGAATTCTTCCTTTCCGACTTATTTGTCTAGACCGCTTTATCACTCATGGTCCTAGTTGAAGACGTAACTTTATTTACTGGTTCAGTTTCTGGTGTTTGAGTTCCAATGTTTTCCACCTCAGACTCCTGAGTGCTTACTACTTTAGTTTTGTTGTTGGGTAATAAGGTCTTGTCCAAAGGAGGCTCATAATATTGACCTCTTTGAATGATTTTCTTGGGTTGAGTCGTTGAGGTGGGCTTACTCTTAGATCTTAAGTTGTACTTGGGTTGAAACTCAACCATTATCATCTCAGTTTCTACTTGAGATCCACAGAGATCAGTGTGATCTCCTTCTTCACACTCATTAGACGTTTGTGGCATGTTTAAAGATTTTTCATAGTCTTCGCGAGTCAGATATGGTTGAGTGCAGTCATCACCGAAGTTCGTGACATCATTGTCTGAATCTCCGAAGTCTTGAAAATCGTTCGCTCCTATAAAATTTGCATTCTTTAAGGGAGCTTGTATTTTTTGATCTTCATCTTTTATTTGTCTTTGTTGGTTCAGGGGGTTTGGGTTCCTCTTGAAATCCTTTTTGGGGTAGGAGTCAGCTTTGGCATGTTCGAGTTCCATTCTAGATATTTTATTTGATAGTTCTTTAATCACTCTGGCCATATTGTCCACCCTATCCTCTGCAGATCTATTTCACCCTGAAGGACCTGCTTGTTCTCTAAAGCGCTTGGTCTCTCGGTTTCCAGTCTCTAATCTAGATTTAAGCTTACCCGAAGCCATCATATTAGACT
Source organism: Picea engelmannii (assembly GCA_009831015.1). Lineage (NCBI taxonomy): Eukaryota > Viridiplantae > Streptophyta > Pinopsida > Pinales > Pinaceae > Picea > Picea engelmannii. The sequence goes on along the minus strand of ML797582.1, from coordinate 73,886 downwards.
CTATTTCTACCGCATCATCTTGCATTCGGTTTAAGGTGGCTCCTCTTCTCTCTCGCAAAAGTAGTGAAAAATCCGGCTCGAAAGCTCCGACGAAAGTGACTTTGGCCACGGGTTGGGACGGTTTAACCTCAGCTGGGATTTTATTGTACAGTTTGTTGAATCTCTAAATGAATTCCATGACTGTTTCTGAGTTCTTTTTCTTCAAAGACCCAAATTCGGTTAAATAATAGAGATGGTCTTTTCTCTCGCCCCATTGTTTGAGGAAAGCATCTTCCAAAGCATCATAAGATAGGATAGATGCTGCGGGCAGGCTCTAAAACCAAGTTTGGACCTGGCCTTCGAATGTTTGGACAAGAATTCTCGAATATACATCCTCATGTTCAATACCGAAGATATCTGTGAATTGGTCGAAAAAATTAATATGTTTAGTCGCGGTTAGATCCCCCTCCCCGGTGAATTTCGGTAAATTTTTTATGTAATTTTCTGGAAGATCGTGTAGAGGGATGGGCAATACTAATGGAGCGTATCTGGCTGCGACTTTTGCAAACACTCTGGGAGGGGGAGTAGGCCCTTGGCCTCCAGCTCCTCCTAGAGGGGCTCCTCCCCCTCCTCCTTCGATAAACCCTCCGCCTCCTCCTATAAACCCTCCACATCCTCCTCCGGCGGCTGCCATTGTTTTTTATGGAAAGTTGTAAAGGGGGTTTCAGAAAATTAAAAGGGAATCTTTATTTTCTTCGCGAAGAGGAAAATCCAATGAGGAAAGGTAAGGCACGCGAGGACTCGGTTCCTCAGATTTGAAAGAGATGAAATTAGGAGAACCGACAGGTGTGGGAACCGAGTGTGTAACACACTCTTCAGAATTTGGTGAAGTCGGGAAATTCAACTGAAGAAAAGATGGTATTTCAAAAGCTGATGAACTTTCAAGAGGGCCCTTTCCTTTATGTGTTAAAGGGACTGTTGGATGAATCTCACTCCTAACTTTGGAGTAGTTTGATGTTGAATCTTTAGCATCAAAGAGAGGAATTAGTGAAGTTGAGGGTTAGGAAGGACTCTTAGTCTTCAGTGATGGGGTTTTAAGTTTGTAAACTGCAGCGGTTGGCTTAAAAGAGCCTCTCACCTTTAGAATTTTTTTGGGATCGGTAACGGGCGCAATCTATTTACCATCTAGGTTTTGTCTGGTATTCCTTCGACCGGATGCCAGTTTATTTCTTATGGAGTTGCCAAGTGAAATATTAAAATCCTTAAAAGGTGTGTACTCTTTGTTCACTATCAAAGGGTAACACTTTCAATGAAAACAAATGTCGTTTTCCAAGGGAAAAATATTTCGTAACTTCGGTCCCCGACAACGGCACCAGAAAGATGTTGATCCTGAGTCTGTACTTAAGGCTTATAAGTACAGTGTCAAGGAATCCGAAAGTGGGTAAAAGATGGAGAAGAGGATAACGTCAACCTTTGGTGAAGGAAACTAGGGAAGATTCCTACGTTGGCATTGTCTAGCTTCCAACTGTTCCTGAATAGTTATATCTTGTTCAATGGCTACCCATGAACATTCAAGTTCGACCCGGTTAGTAGCAGTTTTAAGAATTGTATCGAGAAGTTTTAAAGCAATGTGCATTTGGTCCGATAGTCTAGGTTCGATATTTGGCTGTGTTGGTACGGGGACATTCATGGAGGAACAACAAAAAATGGTAAAACTTCAGAGTGAGATTAAGTGTTGTCTCAATTTGGTCGTATAAAAGAGAATTTACATTTTTAGGAATAAAAATAGGGATGCAAATCAAAGGCACTTTCCCGTAACTGTATTATATTTTAATAAAAGGTGTGAGGTGTGAGAAAAACATTTAGTTGTCTATAGTGTAAGGCTTCTACCAGGGGAGAATCTCACAAATAAACAGAAGAGGAAAATGTAAGGAAATAACTGAGGTAGCAGAGAATATATGTAGAATTCTGAAAATGCAGATTGGTCTTACACTGACTGATAGCTGGTGTAGAGGAAAGACAATAAACAATTACAGAAAACCAAAATTCATTTGCTATAGTAGCGGTCGTACTAAAGTATAGCGAAGCACATCAATTATGAATACGAAATGAGAAATATGAAATACAAAGAAACAAACTTGTAACACAATCGTGATGGAATTGAGAATCTTCAGATTTGCTTGTATTAACTTCTCAAATGTAAAAAACTCTGTTACAATCGACACAAAAAGGTCTGTCCTTGTTTATTTCTTTCTGTGGTATATTTATAAAATTTTACAAGTAAGATAGAATCCCAATAGTCACAAAATTTTGGTTATGACAGAGAAGAGAGAAATCGCTCCATTTCTTCTACTCTGTCTTCACTTGGTGCCAGATGTTTGTCGTTGCACGAGCTTGGTACAAGCAATACATATTTCCACCAGCTGAGATATTAGCCGTGATGGTTTAGCTTGACAGTTGGCTTCGAAGAAGTAGCATTCATAGGCTAACTGCTGTAGCCTGTCTTCCATCTGTCCATTGATGATGTCGATGGCACATAGTTGCGCGCTAGGTTTGATCATGCACTTATCAACTTGGACTATGTCCACCATAGTCATCCGAGAGATATCGGTTGAATCTCTTTCTTCCTTTTCCTTCAGATCAAGTGAGATTTGTTCCACATTAATTTGCATCAACGCCTCGCCATTGCCTCCGCTGTCAATGCCCAGCAGCTCGCCGTCTATAGAATTGAAAGCCTCCTCTAAATAATTGGTTATCTTTTGGGCTTGTTGCTTGCCTTCGGCGATGTTATGCTCCCATTCCTTTAACAGAATGTTTCCCCTGGTTTTCTCTGCAATGGTGAACCTGGGAGTTCTTGCCGAAACCTTGTTGTTTGTGTCTCTCACTGCCTCCTGGAAGGCGACCCGAGCCACTCCAACATCCCTTTCTCTGGCCAATAAGTTCTCGGAAACCTGATTGACCAACAAACAATTTTCACGGATCGCTCCCACCTTGGCGAGAAAATTCTGTTGTGTCGAAGAGATTTTGCTCCGAATCTCGATCACCTGGGATTTGAACATCCCAATGTCTATCATTCTGTTCTCGGTGATCTCCACCCTAGCCTCTAGCTGCTCAATCAAATTCCTCTACTGGCTCGCTTGCATCCGACCATCCCGAACCGCCAGCTGTGTTTGCTCAAGCTTATTTTGGAGCATCTCTATTTCATTTTTATCAGCCAATCTAGCCTGCTCTATTCCCATGCTCGCCTGATCTTTAGCATTCTCTGCTACTGTGTCTAGTCTAGCTTCAAGGGTCTTAATTAGATGATTTTTTCTTTTAAGTTGGTTTTTTAAGAGCCCAACTGAAAACTGATCCGCCGAGGCATAGGCTCCCAGCATCCCTACTATCTCAATGGAGAATTGCTCATTTTTCTTGTCTTTTCCATCTATTATGACTTTATATTTCTTTGCAGTCGACTCTCCTTCTTGATAAAATTCCCTTTTTACTACTGCTTTTCTCTTTTTATCAAAGAAAAACTCATTCGAAGGGAGTTCTTCTACTCTTATGGGCCTCAGCTCTTCATTGAAAACCCATCCTGCATCGATATTTCCCTGTGTCGACTGCAAGGGGGTGACTGATGTGATGGGTTCTCTGATATGCTTTGTATATTTTCCTGGAGTATCTATCTCTGTCTCCAGATTCTGCTTCTTTGGCGGTTCTGGAGTCTTTTTCTCTGCTTCCGGATTCTTTGTTTGTTCCCCCTCGTCCTGGTGTTTTCCCTGGTCAGGAGTTGCATCCTTAGAACCTTCGGCATCCTTCTATTTTGTCTCCGAAATACTTGGGCCCTCACCTCGCAACACAGCTGGAAGACAACTACGTCGGTGTTCCTGTAACTTCAATACATCGGCTCTTTCCTCGGGTGCCAAGGATTGAATCCGGGCTAGAATTTCTTCATAGGACCTCGCTCCTCGGAAGATGTCATCTGAGGGTGAATTCTCATGCTCAAATATCTTGAGCCCACAAGTAGCCAAATGCTTGCTCATGACCCTCTGTGGATCATGTTTCTTGTATTCAATGGAGACCAAATTTAGGTCTTCCAGGGTTGCTGCCTTGGCTTTGGCATGACCGAAATCTAATAAAGAATAAGAATTCAAACAAATAGGAAAATATGGCCATACCTTCTTTGAGTACCCTTTAAGCTCTTTACTTACACCGCCAATTACCGTCTGTCGGGCAACCTCGCGACAAACCAGCTTGTCGGGGATGAACAATGGTAGCGCATGTGGGGGAACAGAAGCCCCGAAGACTCTGAAGTAGAAAATTTTTTCTTCCACATACCAGTCCTCGATGCTGCTCATATTTTTTACTATGTTGTCCAAGATCTGAGGTGGTGGGTGACCAAAAATGGCGACATGTAGGGGCACCATTACCCAGTTAAAAATTTCATATGCAAAATTTTCTACTTTGTTTTCCAATAATTTTGCATGATATACATGTATGGGTTCGTCTTCAGCCGTAGTCCAACTCCAGCTCATCAATGGAAATGGTGTCATAGAACAAATTGCGTCCATAATGTACGCGGACATGAAAAATGATGACGCCTTCCCATTCTCCTTCTGCTCCTGATACTCTGTGACCCGATTGGCCAAGCTATCCGAAAGCATCTTTGCCCAATCAAAGGAACAACCTTCTGTGACCTGAAACATTAGAGGCACCCATGCAAGGAAAAAATGTGATGTGTCCTCTCTCCCATATAACCGGCATGTCATCATGGCCACATATCTATACTACGTTTCTAACGAAGCGATTGAATAAATGTCATGGGTATCGGCTCTGAACTTCATGATGTTTGAAACCCAATCCTTTATCAAACTGGACATTGTTTTATCATACTGTATGCATTCATTCTCCTTGAATTCTTCCAAAAACTCGGCACCATATGTGCAGTCGAACATCGTGGGCAGCTTATACATGGTTTGCAGATGCTCCAGCTTGAAAGTCCTAATGGTGACTCTCTGCTCGTCCATGATAGTCCTGGTTGGTATGTCCACATGGTCCAATGCCCATTGGAGCATATCATAATATGGAAGCAACCACGATCTGGTTTCTACTCTATGCATTCCAGATTGGATGATTATTTTGTACTTGGTGGTTAAATCATTTCTTTCGTTGTCGTCGGAGTCATCGGAATAATCCACCAATTCTGCTTGCAGAATATCTGAAACATATGACCAGTTCGGGACCAAGTTGATACTTCAAGGTGAAGTATTAGAGACATTGTCTGAGCCTTGTCCTGAAACCTCAACATTTTCCTTTGCTACTTTTCGCAGAGACATGGCTGAAGCTTGCGTTTGATCTCTTCTGCGATAGAACTGTGTATACATACAGAAGTCAGTTTACTCAGAAGTGATGAGCTCTGCGTGCTATGAAAATGCATTCGTTATAATGAAGCGCAGCTCTTGCATATATTTGAGAACTCGGTACCTTTCAAAGAAATCCTGTCAAATCATAATTAGAAATAAATTTTTGCCGTGAAAATCCGATCTTATATTCATAGATTTACCCTATTTCCTCATTAATGTCATAAATTTTGGCGGTTTAAAAGTCAGTTGGCGTATGGAGAGAAAAGGCTTCCTTGTGAATCGTGCAAGCATCGAAACACGATATATGTCTTGATTTATCTTAATTAATCCAATCTCGCCAACATTAATCAATATCTCGCTACTCGTTATATCGGGGGGTTTTCTTTAACATTTTGAGTCTCTAATACCCGAGACTGGGAAGATTGACTTTAGTTAATAAAAGGTAATCGTGATTTGAGGCTTGATTAATTTTATAATTATTACTTTCTCCATATCGTGACTTGGAGCTTCGAAGATGAGTTTCTTGGAGATCTACATGTTGAGCTGTGAAACCGCGAGATCGCGATAGCATGACTTAATTAAAGGGAAGATAATATTAGATTAAGTGATTAATTAATCAAGTTATAATTGCATCATGATTTCGCGAGTCGGGGTTTAAACCCTGTAACTTTCGAAAAAGATATTGCCGAGTGGCGAGACGCCGAGAACAACTTTTACCACGGTTATCTTTTACCTTTAATCCTTGACATGGATTATTCAAAAGGACCTTGTGTCCTCGGCTATCGGGGCTGTGGTAATAAAAATTTGGGTTTGGAAAATGCTGAGGTGCGAAACCCCGACGACATATAATCATGAGTTAATAAAAAATTTACCCTTGTTACTGTCTTCAGTGAAAATTTAAAACGAATTCGTTGTTTCGTGACTCAGGATGTGTGGATTACATGAGTTATAGTATCCGACCTGTGAGATCCCGAAGTAGAACAAAAAGAAGAAACATTTTTAACGAAAGGTAGGACTGGTTTCGAGAGTAGAATAATCATCGTTTCTCACATGACAAAGTTTCAGAGGTCTCAATATCTCGGAGGGAAAAAGAAAACCATCTTTAGATTTCAAGCACCAAAATAAAAATTGTGACAGGCTAAAAAAAACAAGGGCGAATCCAATAGAGGTATTGGAAAAGGTGGGAGATAATGTCCACAGACTCAGTCTACTGCCATACATGCACATTTACTCAATAGTGAATGTGGATAATATCAAACTCTATGAGCCCTCCATGTTGGATTAGGAGGAGGAGCAGGTCCTATCTTCCATAGAGTATTTAGCATTGGATGCTCAGGTAGAGTTGGTAGATGAGACAATTTTACAGAAGAAGTCTAGAACTACAAGATTGGGGCAACATGAACTTTGGTAGATTGTGTTGAAAGGAAAACTTCCAGGAAAATAAAAGAGATACTCCAGGGAGAAGGTAGAGGAAAAATTTCCTCACCTCATTCTGTAAATAATTTAGGGAAAAAAATCCTCCCTAAATGGGGAGGTTTGATCCATATTGGATCATTATATTATTTTTCATCTCTTTCAATGCTTTTAGAGTGGAAATGATTAGAGGAATCAACTTGCAGGTTTCATTTTAGTGGCAGGTCCCAATTTGGAAAATTGGGTTTCTGAATATTCCAGAGACATTTTGAGGAATTAAATGACATTTTTGGGGGTTCTGGTGTCTAGATACTATGCACACCCCATTGACAATGTTCTACACTCTAAGACATTTCCAATGGTTATTCAATCAGAGTTTGTATGAAAACATTATGCCTCTCACAAGTTGATCTATTATGTCGACCACCATGGTAAGATATGATGCCACATCATCCCCCACTACTCATGCATATGGGGCTAGCCATGTGAGGGGTTTCAATAAGATTCTAGAAGTTTAAAAAACCTACCACAATTTAGGGTTAAAGAAGTCAAAAACCTATCCCTAGATGGTTATCGAGCTATGTTAAATATCGGGTCACTAAGAGGATAAGGGGTTACATTCTATGTTATTGTATTTTGTTCTGTAGCAAAGCATAACAACTGGGAGTGGAAAAATTAGAGAGCATAATAGAGGGGGTTAATGTTTTGTAGTAGTCTAATGAGTGATAGGTCTTAGGTAATTCCATAGAGAGTGCCTTATCCTTTTTACTTGCATTATTTCCATACCAGAGAAAAGAGAGCAGAGCAACCTCACCTTCTAGCTAGGTTTTCTCCCATAAGGGTTTCCCAACACAAATATTTGTGTTATCTTGTTTATGGTTCATGATTGCACCTTTATGTTCTCTATTTTCCGCATTTTATCTATTTCATGCATAAGAAGAAAATTAGTAACTAAATATTCTGGAATCTAAAGTAATTTATCCTTCATAGTGTAGATTTCATTTTTATTTTATCAGATATGTTGTGATGAACTATTTCGGTGGAATATCCACAACAATTTACAGATCAAGTTTTTGTAGTTCTATTTGTTCTCTTGATGTACACTAATATGTATATCCACTTTGTATATACTCATGGATACAATCTTATTTTCACATGGATCCACTATGTACTTTTCATGGCCATCATATTTCATCTTTTATACTTCATGAATCTACAGTGTACTTGATTTGGTAGCCATGCTTATTTTCTACTTGAGAATGGTTATTCCCACCTTGGGGAAGAGATTCATCTAATAATTTGTTTTTTGTTTGTAGGCACCTTTCAAATATTTCTTATGCTATTGGATTTAACCTTGGTTCATTTGTATTCTCTAAGCCTTATAATGTGTTTTGGACATCATCTCCTCTCCTTCCCTCACACATTAGGGAGCATATATTATATCTATATTTCATCACCCTTGAACAAATTAGTTGAGCCAAGCCATTTGTATAAATTCACTCTATGACTTACATTTTATTCCAATAACTTTTTTGAGCCCATTTTTTTCTCTCATGAGTTTCCTTAATGCAACTAGAAGACACCCTCAAAATATATCTAAAAATAAAATGTGCATAAAATGCATGACCCTAAATGGAGATTGTAGAGGCCATACACTTTTATGCCTCAAATACCAATCCCTAATGACCAAAATTATTTCATAATCATATAAATAAGAGTTCCAAGTTCAAGGCAAGACACATAGACCAGACCATATCACACCCATATGTTGGATAATTTTCATGAGATCTATAGTCCTTGAATTTCATGTTCTTTCTTTGAATATAACCCCCTTGTCATACAAGTTTAATCTTATATTTTTTTGGGTCTAAATTATTCTTTGATCTCTTTTCCATAGTAAGATTGAAATTACCGACAAAGTTGAATTTGATGAGTGGCCATGGTAGGCGAAACCTAGACCTAGGTGATTAAGGTTCTAGTAGTAAAGGTCAAGTATATATTTATCTATTTACATTTGAATTATTACTATACATATATCACTTCTCTTATCTCTTTTTTCTAACCCTCCCCCCTTGATTCATCTCATATTAATGTGATTTTAATTCTTATTTGAATTTGTGAATTGTGGATTAGAATAATTTTCCTGACATCAGTTAGAATTTCCATGCTTTGAGATTATGCTATTTTCTTATTATGCTTAGTTGGGTTTGAGAAAGGTTATGTTTTCTTGACTTGTGTACAAGTGTATAAAATAGAATTTTCTAGAATCTTATGTTGAACTTATTCTTATACTTATGGGGGGGGGTGAATTAGTATATGATACTTTTTACTTTATTTAACCATTCATTAGATGAGAAACAATATCTACATATAAAATAAAATCATAATGCATAGAGCTTAACATGGAAACCCAATCAAGAGAAAACCATAAACTTATATTTATAAATGTTTGTAGGCACCAACCTACTAGAGACACCAATCTCCTTAATTGAGCACCAACTTAGTAAGATGTAGGCACAAACCTACTAGAGACATCAATCTCCTCAACTGAGAACCAACTCAACAAGATGTAAGCACCAATCTACTGGAGACACCAATGTCTTCAAATTAACACAAACTCAATAAGATATGTGTAGACACTAATCCAAAATATTCATACATATAGTACTTCTGAATTCACGTTCAAGCTTCATTCCACAAATAATCCTTCAAACACTAGCAAGCCTCATAACTTTTGAGTATGTGTTATATTCTTTGAGCGCCCCCAAAAAAAATAAATATGCCTTGGGAAACGTGACACCTACCTCAGGAAACGTGTCATGTATTTAGGTGGTTTTTTCGGCACATGGTTTTTGTCGATGGTTTTCTATTTCTGGTTAAGGAATTAGGGTTTTGGACTAATCCAGGTCATTGGGTTAGGGTTTTGGATGTCGTTGGCTCCTATATGTATATTGTATTGTAAACAATGTAACACAATGAATGAATATAATATATGTTGGTTTTCCCGGTTTGGGTTTCCAGGGGAAAAAATCTCTGTGTAATGTTTGTATTTTCCATTGTATCTTTTCTATTCTTTTCTAAATATCTATTTACAGTAGACATTGCACAAGGTTAGAATTTACATTTGGTATCAGAGCTTTATTGGCTTCAGGGGGATGCCTTTATGGTCAAGGGTTTGGCTCGGGACTGTGATAAGCCTTGTTACAGTGGGAGATCTGCGGTATTGTTTTTCAGGTGAAAAAAAATGGCAAGCAATTCAAATATGGAGATCGAGAAGTTTAATGGGAAAATCTTTGAGTTGTGGAAGCTCAAGATGGAAGATCTTTTGGTGGACAAAGATCAGTGGATCGTTGTAGATCTAGGTACTGCACCTACAAGAACTTCTAAAGATGACTAGAAAAAGATGGATTGGAAGGCAAAGAGCACAATCCGACTGTGTCTCTCCAATTTAGTATTATTGAATGTGTCAGAGGAAGCTACAACGAAGGATTTATGGGAAAAGTTGGGGAAGTTGTATCAGTCTAAGTCTCTGGTAAATAAACTATTCCTGAGAAAGAAGCTATATAACTTGAGGATGAGAGATGGAGACTCGGTGGAAAAGCATTTGAACGCCTTCAATACTATGGTAAGTCAGTTAGTATCTATTGAGATTAAAATTTCAGATGAAGATAAATGTATCAGTTTTTTGTTTTCTTTACCAGACTCGTGGGATAGTCTGGTTGTGGCCATAGGTAGTAATACAACTTCTTTGAAGTTTGAAGAAGTGGTCTCATCCTTGTTGTCGGAGGAGATGAGACGAAAGAATATGGAAGGACATAACATAGATGCATTATTTGCAAGTGGACGTTCCCAGGAAAGAAATAGATCTAATTTCTCAAGTGGGAGATCTAATTCTAAGGGTAGATCTAAATCTCCTAGAAAGTTTGTAAGGGTATGTTGGAGGTGTGGAAAAGAAGCAGTGTAGATCCAAAGTTGAGAAAAAGAAGGGATTTGAAGAATATTCTTCTACAGAAGAAAAGACCTCCAAGGAAGAAGGAGGGGATGTGTAATTGGACTCTTCAAGCACACATGCAGATCATGAGGCATGGTTGATTGAATCTGGTGCATCCTTTCATATGACTCCCCACAGGGAGTGGTTCTGTGAATATGAAAAGTATGATGGAAGTAATGTTTTCTTAGGTAATGATTTGACAACGAGAATCATAGGAAGAGGAAGGGTTAAGTTGAGACTCATATATGGAAGGATTAGAACACTACCTAGTGTTCTACACATCCCAGGTATGGCCAGAAATTTGATTTCTGTAAGGAAAATGGAAGATGCAGGGGTAAAAACAATTTTTGAAAAGGGAACTTGCAGGATGGTTTGAGGAGAAATGGTGTTGATGAAGGGAGTTCAGTTTAGAAATCTGTATAAGATGCTAGGAAGCACTATTAGTGATGGCTGTAATAGCTTCATTGTTCCTGATATTGGAGTTGAAGAAGAAATAACTCCTACAGTCTCTGGAGAAAAGGTTATGTTGTGGCATCAAAGACTGGGGCATATCAGAGAAAAGGGTCTTCGACTACTACATGGTAAAGGTATGGTTGAAGGTATGTCTAACTGCTCTATGGATTTTTATTTCTGTGAACATTGTCTATATGGGAAGCTGAATCAGGTAAGATTCCCCTCTGGTGCAACGAGGGCAGAAGCAATTTTACAGCTAGTTCACAGTGATGTTTTTGGCCCTGTGTCGGTCCCACCATTGGGAAAATCTGTGTACTATGTCTCATTTATAGATGACTTCTCAAGGAAAACTTGGATATATTTCCTTTGGAAGAAATATGAAGTATTTGACAGGTTTAAAGAGTTTAAGGCTCTTGTTGAGAATCAAACAAAGAAAATAATTGAGGTGCTAAGAACAAATTATGGCGGAGAGTTCTATGGGAATGAATTTGAAGAATTATGTAAGAAGTGCAGTATAGCAAGGAAAAATACGACTCCATATACACCTCAACAGAATGGAATTATAGAAAGGATGAATAGGACGCTGATGGAAAAAGCAAGGTGCATGCTCAGTGGTGTCGGGTTAGGGCAAGAATTCTGGGCAGAGGCAGTGGGTATTGCATGTTATCTGGTCAACATATCACCCTCATCAGCGTTGGGTGACAAGACTCCACAAGAGGTATGGACTGGTAAGGAACCTTCTCTCACACATATTAAGGTATTTGGTTGCGACGCATATGTTCATGTTCCAAAGGAAAACAAGAGTAAGATGGATAAGAAGGCTGAAAAATGTATCTTTATTGGATATAAAGATGGTCTCAAAGGTTATAAAATTTGGAACCCAGAAACTAAGAAGATAGTGTATAGCCGAGATGTGGTATTTAGAGAAATGAAGGATGTTGTTAGACAGGAAGTCCTACCAAGTAAGGAAGAACCAAAGAAGATAGAGTTTGATTTAAAGGATGATGAAGTAGATTGTACAGAAGAACATGAATCAGAAGAAGAAGATCCTCATACTCCAGTATTGAGGAGATCAGATCAAGAAAGAAGGCTACCGGAAAGGTATAGTCCATCTGATTTTCGTTCAAATTTTGCTTTGTCTATTACTGATGATGATCCTAGAATTGTCAGGGAGGCAGTGGATTCAGATGATGGAAATCTCTGGAAACAGGTCATGGAAGAAGAAATGACATATTTGGATAAGAATGAGGCTTGGGATCTAGTGGAGTTGCCAACTGGAAGAAATCCCATTGACATCAAATGGGTATTTAAAAAGAAGATGAATGCAGAAGGAAAAGTGGAGAAATACAATGCTCGATTAGTAGCAAAGGGTTATTCCCAGGTTGAGGGAATTGATTTTGGTGAGATTTTTTCTCCTGTTGCCAAGTTAACCTCTATAAGATTTATGTTATATGTTGTTGTTGCATTTGATTTTGAAGTAGAAAAGATGGATGTGAAGACAACATTCCTACATGGGGATCTAGAAGAATAAATCTTTATGAAGCAACCAAAAGGTTATGTTGTGAAAGGAAAGAAGGACTTGGTATGCAAGCTAAAAAAGCCCCTGTATGGTTTAAAACAATCACCAAGGATGTGGTATCAAAAATTTGATACTTATATGCTAGGACTTGGCTTCACAAGAAGCAAAGAGGATCACTATGTGTATTCTAAATTAATTGGTGATCATTTGATTTATTTGGTCTTGTATGTGGATGACATGTTGCTGATAGGAAGAAACAAGGAGATTATCCAGGATGCGAAAACTCAGTTGTCCTCTAAATTCAACATGAAGGATCTTGGTGCTTCAAATTTCATTTTGGGAATGGAAATTAAAAGAGATTGAAAAAAGAGGAAACTCTGGTTAAATCAGAGAAAATATGTCGAGACAATATTGCAGAGGTTTAATATGCAGGAATGTAAACCGGACAAGGTTCCTATTCCTATTGGTGTAAAGTTATTTGCGGATCAGTGTCCCAAGACACATGAAGAAGAGAAGGACATGTCTCATGTTCCATATGCAAGTGCAGTTGGTAGTTTGATGTATTCAATGGGCTATACTAGACCGAACATTGCAAATGCAGTGGGAGTTTTGAGTAGGTATATGTCAAAACCAGGGAAGGAGCATTGGATAGTAGTAAAAAGGGTTTTCAGGTATTTGCGTGGCACTGCTATCTATGGATTGTGCTATGAAGGAATACCGAGATTGGACAAAGTGGTTGATATACATGGCTTTGTGGATGCAGACTGGGTTGGAGATTTGGATCATAGGAGATCTACAAGAGGGTATGTGTTTAACCTGTTTGGAGGAGCAATAAGTTGGATGAGCAAAAGACAGGTTGTAGTGGCACTTTCAACTACAGAATCTGAATACATGGAAACCACTCATGCAAGTAAGGAAGCAATATGGTTACAAAGATTTTGTTCAGGTATTGGGTTGGTAGAACAAGCTATAAGGATAGAGTGTGACAGTTAGAGTGCAATTTTTATGGCGAAGAACCCTGCTTATCATTCAAATACAAAACACATTGATGTTAAATATCACTTTGTGAGAGACATGGTTGAAGAAAAGAAAGTATCACTGATGAAGGTGGACACTTTGAAGAATGTTGCAAACTCATTAACAAAATCTAAGAGCACTAAGAAGTTCTCTTGGTGTAGAGGATCCATGGGCATTGTTGCCCTGGATTTTTTACTATGTAACCCTGTAACCCCCTGTATGCAAAGAAACCAACAAGTGGGAGAATGTTGGGTATGTGTTATATTCTTTGAGTGCCCCCAGAAAAAAAAATTATGCTTAAGGAAATGTGACACCTACCTCGGGAAACGTGTCATGTATTTAGGTGGTTTTTTCAGCACTTGGTTTTTGCCGATGGTTTTCTATTTTCAGTTAAGGAGTTAGGGTTTTGGACTAATCAGGTCATTGGGTTAGGGTTTTGGATGCCACTGGCTCCTATATGTATATTGTATTGTAAATAATGTAACACAATGAATGAATATAATATATGTTGGTTTTCTCGGTTTGGGTTTCTAGGGGAAAAAATCTATGTGTAATGTTTGTATTTGCCATTGTATCTTTTCTGTTATTTTATGAATATCTATTTATAGTAGACATTGTACAAGGTTAGAATTTACAATAACATCATTCCCATAATGTAGCCACTGAGGGAAACATCCACTAACAAAAACATCCACTAACAACAACATCAAAACCTCAAAACAATGCACAGGGCAACATCACAGAACTTCAATTCTTCATAACACACATTGAGAACAAGAAATACCTCAAGAAAATACCTTAGACTTCTCTTGAACACCTTTAGATCCCAGAAAGACATCTCAACACCTTTATTTCACCTTAGATCACTTATGTGCACCTCATACTTGAGCTCTTGCTTGGTTTCTCTACAAATGTGAATATATCCTATATTTATAGTAATTATATCCCTACATTCAAGGCCGACCTGTAAACAATGGTTGATCCAACCTCAATGTTTTGGATGGGTTGTCAAATCTAAAAAATCATATCTCTGCATTCCTAAATAGTTAAAGGGAATTCCATATATAATATTTACAACCATATAACTTGTGCTCCCATTTGAGATAGGTATGTAGGGTAAAAATTCCTTCAAAGATGTCGTATCCAAACTAATTATAAAAAATATAAACTTAATACTTTCAACAATCTCCATCTTGCAACTGCTATCTTTTCTTTTCTTTTTTTATATTGAGGGAATCGACAACTCATGGTTCTCGTACTCACATGACAGGGGTCGATACCCGTCCACTACCACTATAACCCCAGGTGCGCCACACAACCCACAAGGATGGAGCACAAGTAAATCAGGGTGAGAATTGAACTTGAGACCTCCTTTACATATTTCCTTCCATTTACATGGCACTTGCCAATCGGTCTACACCTCTACGGGCGCAACTGTTATCTTGGAAATATGCAGTATTGTAATATTTATCTTGGACATATGTAGGCTCCCCCTATATTTGACATCAATGACAACAATATTTCCAACAATATCCCCTTTTGTCATTGATGTAAACCCTTGGTCAATTCTATAATATTCCCTTTGTCTGCAACTCTCCTTGTGTCTACAATTCCTCCTTTCATATCAATGGAAAAATGATACTCTCCCTAAGTTTTTGATTCCCTTTACTGACAACATGAGAGAGATATCACTCTCATGGAACATTTTTCTCCTTTGAGTTCATGAAGTATGTATACATCACTTGAGGTTCTGTTTGCATTTTCCACTAATATTCCTAAAGTTTCTTTCCTTATCTCACACCCTTTAGAATGAAATGTGAGGATGTAAACTTGATCACACATTTGGATGACACTTAGAATATTATGCTTTAACCCTTCAAAATAAAAGACATTATGTTTCTTTGTCTTTCCAATATCAAGACTAACAATACCTTTTCCAACTATCCTTGTAGAAGCATTATCTCCAAAAGTAACACTGCCTCCTTTTTCTTCCTTCAATGTGAGAAACTTGGTCTAGTCTCCTGTCATGTGTTTTGAACATCCACCACCAATTTACCATTGGTTCCATTTATTTTGATCATAAAGTGCAAGTCTTCAATCTTCCTTCTTCGATTCTACTTGCTTCTTTTTCCACACCCTGGTGTATTCTTCTCTATTCTTGGTAAGAGAATATTCTTCCCTATTTTGTTTAGGACAATTTAGTATGGTACTTCTACAATCACATGTTATGTGCCCATAGTTATTACACTTATAAAATTCAATATTGTAATCAATTAGGGGAGAAAATGAGTTGTACTTTCTGTTAGAAAACCCATGAGAACTTTTGGTTTTTTTTCTCAAATAATAATCCTTTGAGGTCTTATAAGAACCTATATTTCTATCTCTCACATTATCACTTCTTGCATAATCTCTACAATCTATTTACTTATGACCAAAATTATTTCAAGAAAAACAATAGCCAAGAAAGATATTTTGGTACCAGTTTGTGAAAGGCCTTCTTGGTGGAACAACTCTTCTAAACTCATTCTTGTTATTCTTGTGAGAAAACTTTGGTTTTTGATGGTCATAATTTTCTTTCTTGATGCTACTTTCATTGTTGATGGATCCTTTGAGAATATTGGCATATATTTTAGATTTTTCTTCATTTTCCTTTTCTGATGGATTTGCAACCTTAATGCTTCCATCTCCCTTAGGGGTCTTTTGTTTTTCATTGTAGACACGACTTGTCTTGATGAATTGTGACCTTTCACAACTAAGAATATTATCTAATATTTCAATACTCTTTCCAAAATTCAAGCTTCTATTCAATTGATCGATTGTTTTCTCTAGTTCATTTCTTAAGGAAATGATTTCATCCTCTAGTTTCTTGCAATTTTCTTCCTTTTCTTTCAACTAGTGTCTCACCACTTTTTCTATCATTTTTTCTTCTTCTAATTGAGTATTTAGGATGATAATTGTATTATTTGTTTCTTCAAGATCATGATCCTCTTCATATTTCTACAATTTCTTTTTCTTAAGATTGTGTATTTTTTCTAAGGCATTGCCAATTTTTTGCTTCAAGATCCTCTTTTGAATCTGGTTTTTATTTCTGATTATCTTCATTTTCTTCATCAAAAGGCTTTGTTTCCATGGTTTTGGAGAGAGATTCTTATTCATAATAACCATCTTCCCTTTCTGCATATGGACACTTACTATACAAATGTCCTTTTCGACCACACTTAAATCATTTGAAGGGTATCTTACCTTTTTATTTATAGGGTCCTCCTTTTAGATTTCTCATAAATTGTGATTATTTTGCCCCTAAGTCAAAGCTAGAACAATAATTGGATATCTATTCATAAATTTTTTGTATCTTTTCCCAAATCTATTTAGTTGATGTACACTTGGGCCATCAAGAAGGGCACACCCCTTCTTTCACCACTCAACACAAGAGATTTTAGCATGTAGTCATCTATTTATATTGTATTCTGTTAAGCCCTAATATTGGCTCATTACCCCTTAATTGGGGCATATTATATTAGTAATTTTATTTTATTTATGTCGGCATTAGGCCATTAGTTGTAATTATACCTCCTAGTCTCCTATATATACCAAAGAGACATTTTCATTTTGAATCATCTTGTACTTGAACATTTAAGTGGGGTAAAAGGAGGTTGACTCCTCGAAGAGGCTTATTATATGAAATTATATCTTTTTCAAGGCGTTGAGTACTTTTCCTGAGGTTTTTCTATGCTATATTGATGTTTGGTTCTTAACATATGGTATCAGAGCTCAAGGTCTTGGGGTTTCACTGCTACATCTGAGACACCGTGGAATTTTTGCTATAATTTGTTTTCTACAATGTTTCAGAAGGAACCTCTTGGAGGGTATTTAGTAGACGGATCAATGTACGTTGGGTTCAAAATTCATCTCCTGAGGCCTTATACTTTCGGAGATACAGCCTGTACAAGATAGGGTTCTGGAATCATCCTGAAATGAGTCATTGTGGAATTTTCACTATAAAAAAATTTCTATAATGTTTCAGACCCGGAAATCTAGAGGCCATTTACAGAACTTCGTAAGGTATCTATGGTAAAAAATTTAGCTTCTAGGTCATCTTAAATTTGTAGATACACCTTGTGTAAGATAGGGTATCTGACTAGTCCTATTGACTAGTCTCAAGAAGGTGTTCTAGGTAAAACAATCATAAATTCTTGCTAGAGTATCCAAATTGAGTGGGACTAGTTGCATTGGATCGTGGACAGTCCGTAGTATTTTTGGTGTGAGTTTTAGAATTTTATATCAATTATTTTGTGTGGGGCATTCTATACAAGTAAGATCTCCTGGAAAGGCCAAAAATTGGCAAGTTGTGAGGAAGTTACCGTAAATTCCACTTGGCACATCCGATTTTGATCAGACCTATGGCATTGCAGAGAAGAAATATCAGAGAACTACCTAAAAGAAATTTTCATACCCAGAAGGGCCGAAACTTGGGAGATAAAACAGAATAAATATTGTCTAGCAGAACCACCTCAAAATCAAGACTCAAAAGTGATATTTGGCCAACATTCCACCCAAAAAGGGACCTTCTACACCAAATAAGCCTCCAGAAAATCCTAATTGGACTCTTGATGAAGGTGAAGAAATGCGTAGGGACATAAATGAACTACAAAAGAAGATGGATTCAATGGAAGCCAAGTTGGATACTAAGATGGATTCAATGGAAGCTAAGTTGATGGATTCAATGGAAGCTAAGTTGGATACTAAGATGGATGGGTTAAAAGGGGAGATCATGGAAGTATTGAGAAATTTTGTAATAGAGAAGACACCCAAAAGTGAAAATGCATCCCATGAAATTCATGATGAGGAAACAAGGAAGGTGAATCAAGAATGGAGAAACTCCAACTTTGGTTTGAAGACCAACCACGTTCCTAAGATTGATATG
>ML797582.1:0-37935 GCA_009831015.1 Picea engelmannii | reverse complement strand
TGGGTTTTCTTCCCCTAGAGGGTTTCCCAGGATAAATGTTGTGTCTCTTGTGAATGTGTATTTCTCAGTGATCTTGTTCTTATTATGCTCTTATCTAATGAAATGCAAAGAACTATAATAATGGCATAAACATTAACATATATAGCTTAACTCTAAACTAAAAACTAGGAGAACAACCAATCACATAATCACATGAGTATGATAGATGTCCTTTACATAGAAGCTAGGTGTCCTTATCCTAACAAACTAGAATAAATTAATTTCTAAAAACATTTATACTAGAAAATACTTAGACTATAGAACTTTAGGATTATGAGGCTAACAATCCCCCCTTTAATCCGGAAGTTCATTTTTACAAAGACCAAGTTCATCTATGAACTTAGTGAACTTTATTCTACCAAGAGGTTTGGTAAAAATATCTGAAGTTTGATCTTCAGATGGATAGAATTGAGGCTTGATGATGTCTTTGATGATGAGCAATCTGATGAAGTGGTACTTAGTGTCGACATGTTTAGTCTTTGAATGAAATACTAGATTCTTGGCCATATTTATTGATGATTGATTGTCGATCAATAAGGTAGTTGGTGATTTCTGAGTTTCACCAAGATTCTGTAAAATTTTGTGTATCCATACAATCTCACATGCTGCTTCCCAAGATGATATGTACTTTGCCTCTGCTGAAGAATTGACAATTGTTGTCTGCTTTTTACAGTTCCAAGATATTGTTACTGAACCCATATTCATTAAATAACCTGAAGTGGATGTTCTATCATCAATTTCACCTACAAAATCAACATCTGAATATCCAACAAGTGTAAAAATTTTGTTCCTTTTGTAGAGAAGACCAAATTCTTTTGTACCTTGAATGTATCTTAGTACCCTTTTTGCTGAATTCTAGTGTCTTTCCCTTGGTTCTTACATAAACCTTGAAAGTATACTAATTGAATATGACAAATATGGTCGAGTATTTGTCAAATAAATGAGACTTCCAACCAATTTCCTGTACTTTGTACTGTTTACCAATTCCCCCCCTTCAAATTTTGAAAGTTTCGAATTCTGCTCCATGGGAGTAAGAGAAGGTTTACAGTCTTCCATGCCAAATTTCTTTAACAATTCAGTTGCATACTTAGTTTGACTAAGGAATATTTGGTTAGGATATTGAGAAACTTCAACTCCAAGATAATAATGAAGTGTCCCTAAGTCAGTCATTTTGAACCCTTCTTTAAGTTCTTCCTTAACGTGTTTGATGTGAGCTTCATTATTTCCTGTTATGATTAAGTCATCGACATAGAGTACAAGTATCACCATGTTCTTATCTTGTATTTGAAAATACAATGTATCATCTGATTCACTTCGCTGAAACCCACCTTTCATAGGTACTCATCCATTTTTGCATACCAAGCTCGAGGAGCTTGTTTCAAACCATATAAAGCCTTCACAAGTTTTCAAACTTTATGTTCTTGTCCTTTTTCTTCAAAACCTTGTGGTTGAGTCATGAAAATATCTTCCTTTAGATCACCATTAAGGAAGGCACTTTTGACATCCATTTGATGTAATTTCCAACCATTATGTGCAGCCAAATTAATAACCAATCTAATAGTGTTCCATTTAGCTGTGGGTGCAAAAGTTTCTTCATAATCAATTCCTTCCTGTTGAGCAAAACCTTTTGCAACAAGTCTTGCTTTGTACTTGTCAATTTTACCATTGGGCTTGTACTTTACTTGATAAACCCATTTACAACTTATGGGATTAACATCTTGTGGACAATCAACTAAGTTCTAAGTCCCATTTGCAAGTCCTGAATCATATTCATTAATCATTGCTTCAACAAAAGAAGTAGGTTCAATGGAAGTATGAGCAAAATTAGCTTCTACTCTTGAAGATCCCCTAGTTCCTGTTTTGTTCATTTCATCTGAATGAACATCTTTGAGAAGTTGTTCGGACCACTTTGGCTTCTTATGTTGAGGGGATTCAGAATCTGAATCACCATTATTGTTGAAAAGAGGATTTTCAAAAATTGAGACTCTTCTTTTATATGAAATATCTAAGGTTGGGGAAAATACTTTTGAAGATTCAGTATTAGAAGAATCTTTTGTTGATTCATTATCAGATGAATTAGAAGAACTTTTTGATAAAGAGATGTCTTCTGGAGTAACCAAGTCTTTTTCAAACCAAAATGCTTGCTTTGATTTGTTGAATTTACCTTTACCCTTAGTGTTTTTCTTATCTAAATGACTAAAGAGATGGTTAATCTCATCTAAACTGTTACTTTTAGTTTCATCAAAAATTACATCTCTACTGACAATGAATTTTCCATCTGAAAGCAATCTATACCCTTTCTTTTCATTAGAGTATCCAATGAAGGTACACTTCATACTCCGATTTTCTAATTTAGTCCTCTTTTCCTTAGGAACTAAAGCATAACATTTTGAGCCAAAAACTCTAAGATGATTTACCTTGGGTTTAAAACCATACCAAGCTTCATAAGGTGTTTGGCCATCTAAAGCTAATGTAGGTGATCGATTTCTGAGATAAACTGCAGTATGGACTGCTTCAGCCCAATATTTTGTGCTCAACCCTTTAAACTACATCATAGATCTTGCCATGCCCATGAGAGTTCTGTTCATCCTTTCAGTAACTCCATTATACTATGGAGTATAGAAAATTTTCAGTTGCCTCTTAATTCCATTGTTTCGACAATAATCATTGAATTCAATTGAAGTGAATTCACCTCCATTATTAGTTCTCAAAGAAGCAACCTTTTCTCTAGTTTCATTTTCAACCATATGTTGAAAATTTGCAAACTTTTCAAAAGCTTTAGAATTTTCCTTTAAAAAGTATACCCATGTCATTCTGGTGTGGTCATCAATGAACAATATAAAGTATCGACATCCACCAAAAGAAGATTCCATTGGACCACATATATCACTATGAATCAACTCGAAATACTTTGTTGCTCGCCATGAGCTGGTTGGAAAAGATTCTCGCTTTTGCTTGCCTAAAATACAAGCTTCACACTTGGAATTCTCTTTCTTGAAAGTTGGTAAACCCTTCACCAAATCTTAGGACTTAAGTTTCAAGAGACTTTCAAAGTTTAAGTGACCAAATCGAAAATGCCATAATCTGAATGAAGACATTTTAGAATTCATTGTTGTTGCAACTTCTTCCTTTCTTTTGATGACTTTCCCATTTATTCTTAGTAACTTCCCATCTTCATATCTAGTCATTATTGTTTTCAAGTTATCCTTCAATGACATAATCTTTACCAAACCATATTCCATGACAATTTTATGTCTAGCTTATCTGATTGTGACTAAGGATAACAATTTTTTCTTAAAATATGGTACATACCAAACATTTGAAATCCACTTTTCACCAATTCCAGGGAGAAAAAATTTCACTGAACCTCTTCCTTGAGGTATATGAGTTGTATCATCAGCTAAATAAATGGGTTCTAATTGAACATCTTTATAATTCCAAAAATAGTCTCTGCGATAAGTCATATGTTGAGTAGCCCCTGTGTCCAATATCCAATCATTTTCAAATGAATGTACATGTTGAACTGCTAAAAAAACATGTTCATATTCATCATCCTGATAATCTTGATATTCTACATATTGCGTTGACTGTTGAGAGTTTGCATTTGACGTCTTCTTGAACTTTGACAATTGATCATTGCTGGTAAGACAATTAGATGCATAATGGCTCATCTTTAAGCATATTTTACATCTTACTTGACTGAAATTTCGGCCTCTTCCTGACTGCGCATTACTTTGAAAATTTTGTTGATGAAAATTGTTACAACCTTTACCTTGACCTCGACCACTGCCATGGCCTCGATAAGAAGACTGATTCTGAAAATTTTGAGAATTTGATTTTCCCCTTTCTTTAGAGCTTTCAACTTTAGTGTAAAGAAGATATTATCCTAATTGTTTTTGTTTTCCAAAGGCTTTACTATGTTGAGCCAACAATTCACTAAGTGAATCAAAAGTTATAGTAGATAACTTATCATTTATTTGCAAAGTCTCAAGAAAATGCTTATAAGATGGAGGCAAGCCATTTATTACAATGGAGACTAGAAAACTATCCTCAAGTTTAGAAAAACTGTCTTTGATGATTTCCAGATGAATGTTCTTAATCCTTGAAATGTATTCTAGTACATCGCCATTGTCTGCTAATCTTTGTTTAAGCAATTTCATTTGTAGATCAACTCTTTGAGACGCAATAGGAGTATCAAACAACTTCTTTAATAGATTCCAAGCAAACCATGCATCTTTGGAAATCTCAATATGAACAAACATGTGTTCAGTTACAGAAGAACATAGCAAAGCAAGTGCCTTTTCATCTTTCAAATTCCATTTGGCTAAGGAAGTAGCGTCGGTGGGCTTAGTTGGAGCAGTATCACCATCACATATATCATGCCATAATTCATTATATACCAAAGTGTTATGCATGTGCCTACTCCAAGTTTTGTAGTTCTTGGGTCCATCTAACTTGTCAGATTCAGTGAATAGGTTGATAAATTTTGACATGATGATAGATTGTCTTATTTAAAGGATTGCAAGTTAGTGATCACACCACCACACTGAATAGTCATCAACAACACTAAAAGAGAGACGCAAGGCACCAGAAAGAAAGAGTGCACAGTCCACGCAAAAAAAAAAAAAAAAACACTTTTAAGGGCTTGGCCTTGACCCTTTAAAAGTCTCGTTGAAAAGAAGTTTGAGAGAATATTTTACTAGACTCTTCTCAACCTCTAAGCTTCAAGATTACTATCAAAACTTTTAAAATTTGATCATTTTACAAGACTTATATTCTTATACAAAAAAAAAAAAAAAAAATGTGCCCCCCCTTGAACTAGTAAGTCCTCCCTTTAAAAAAAATACAAGAATCTTTAATACTTCCAAAAACTTATTAATTGTATAAAGCATATATTTTATGCATTTACCGACACCAACCTTTAATGGGATCAATTACCAAGCTAACGCATATGGTGAAAAGCTAATCATGGAGGGCATGATCTGTGGAGGAACTAGAATTGAGGCACTGATCTCCCTGGAAGTTCAACTTTGCAAATGTTGATGATTGAAAGTTCCTCTAAAAAGGAACACCACACTGTTATAATAAAAGAGACTTTGTTTTCTTATTTCTCCATTTGCAAGTAGACTAGCTATTTCGATGCCAGAATTGTCTACGCAGAAGACTCTTGAAATTTTGCCAGTGGGTAAAATTGAAAGGATAGAATTAACCGCTGAAATAGAGCTCCGTTTGGCGAATCTGAAGCATGCACTGTAGAAAAATTTAAGAAGAAAATGTGGATCCAGAATGCAGATCAGAGCATCTGGAATCTTCTTCAGAGGGCCGACTTAGCGTCTGGTGTCGAGGAAGGCACAAGCAATTTCACTGGGAACAGTCAACATTGCTTCCTCGCTTATTTCCTTCCTGTGCACACCGATGCGGGGGGAAAATGTGTCATATAATATCCCGTTCAATTCCTCTCTCTCCTCTACCTCAACGCGAATCTCGTCCAAGAGAGAGAGACAATTATTTTCCTACACGTTCTCGTCCTCTACCTGGCTATTGTGAGTTCTATTGTCTGGAAATACGATCTGAGATTTTCTTTTTGTCTCAATTCCTCGGTGAGAATGGACTTTGAGGAAGGAGTGGGAGTGGTCGCGCTCTCAAGCTCAGACCCCACAATTTCCTGTTTAATAAACTGCTTTGGAAGCGAATGTTCAGTAAAGATTGAGGGAATCAAACCTATGATGTGAATGGTGACTTGCGCTAGCAAATATGTGGGTCTTTACCACTATAAATCCATGGTTATCACTGCAAAAATCGTGGTCAGTCGTGGTCAGATTTTTGGAGGGTGCAATTTCATCAGTCATCTTGAAGGGTGCGATTTGAAGGGAGCAATTTGTGGAGGTCTTGATAGCACCAGAGATATTGGATCTGAATCGATGTGGATCGATTTCCTTTCCTAGATTCAAAAACAAACAGATTGCCAGATTTTTTACATATATGCAACAATTTTCATAGATCTTGAAGCATGGAGATTGAGATTTATCAAAATGTATATCTCTTTAACAAGAAATTGCCAGATTTATAGAGATCTGAAACAATTTTTACAAAAACAAATCTTCTACTTGGATTACAGCTGGTCTACTTGTTAAACAAAGTAGATCTGATCAGAAAATAATCTCTAAGGAGAACCAAAAAAGAGAATAGATCTGATACAAAAACTTTTAACTGATGAAAATGATGATTTATCTTATCAAATTTTTCAAAATACAAGTTGTTGTAATCAAAATAACCTTTTCCTTATTGAATTGACAACAGAAATACCTCAGTACCGATGTCCTTGAATTTGAAGAGATCTTGGATGATGTTGTGGAGACTTCCTTTCTTCCTCAATCCATTACCATTTCACCATGGCTATGATACCATGTTGACAAAGTGTCATCAGACACGTAATTTTATTAATAAAGAAAAAGTGATTACAATCTCAGATTCATAATCTGCTCCTTCACCTCACTTGAAGAAGGAGCTTGTTTATATAGCTTAGCTCTAAACTAAAAACTAGGAGAACAACCAATCACATAATCACATGAGTATGATAAGTGTCCTTTACATATAAGCTAGGTGTCCTTATCTTAACAAACTAGAATAAATTAATTTCTAAAAACATTTATACTAGAAAATACTTAGACTATAGAACTTTAGGATTATGAGGCTAACAATGTAAACATCCCTCAAAATTCTAGTTAATAAGGGAGTTTCTAAAATAAATTTTATCATGTCATTCATATCATTTAGTTGCTAGGTAAACATCCCTCACCATTTTGGTTGAGCAAAGAGCTTAAAAAATAAAGCAACGACTTCTTTTGTAACTGCAATGGTTGTAGAGGAAAAAGTTGCCCTGCATAGTATTAGGAGGGTGCTCCTCTCTTCTTAATAAATGGATGGTAATTTTCAGTGTGTTATCTATTTTCCTTCATGCTTACTGTGTTTTCTGTGTGGTCCACTCTATTGATTCATTTTCCAATGCACCCAGCTGTTGTTGGTGCACCCCTCTGATCTAAATTGTAAATCAACACTTCATTAGCTTGACAGTCTCATAATATGATAGGCCACTTATGAAGGCATCTATTGATTTTTCATTTTTTTCACTTGAATCCTTCCTAGCTTCATCTGTATAACCTATTATGACTAATTCCCAAATAACCAACTGAAGGGATTGCAAATATATCTTCATTCTTATACTCCATGATGCATAATTTGTTCCATTAAATAAAGAACATATGTTTGTAGGGAGACCTTCCTTACAATCCATATGTTCTCAAGATATTCTTTCTAGTGGTTAAGTTGTTTCTGAAGGAACCTACTCTGATACCAATTATTGAACTTATGATTATACTAAGAGGGGCGATGAATCAGTATAAGATATTTTTTGCTTTATTTAACCATTCATCAATAATTAATTAGATGAGAAACAATATTCACATATAAACTCAAATCACAATGCATAGAGTTTAACATGGAAAACCAATCAAGAGAAAACCATAAAATTATCTTTATAAATGTACGTAGGCAACAACCTATTGTTACAAATATTGTATAAACCATCATACTAGAGACACCAATCTCCTTAACTGAGCACCCACTCAAAAATATATATGCACCAACCTATTGGAGACACCAATCTCTTCAACTAAGCACCAACTCAACAAGATGTAGGAAACAACATAGTGGACACACCAATATCCTCAAATGAGCACCAACTGAATAAGATATGTGTAGACACCAATACAATATCTTCATACATAGAGGAATTATGAGTTCACCTACATGAATCATTCCACAGATAATTCTTCAAAACCTAGCAAGCCTCATAACATCATTCACAAAATGCAATCACTAACGAAAACATCCACTAACAAAAAAATCCACTAATGACAACTTCCGCTGAGGGAAATATCCACTGGCGGAAACATCACAACCTAAAAATAGTGCACACGACAGTATGATAGACCTTTATTCCTTCATACCACACCTTTAGAATAAGAAATACCTCAATAAAATCCCTTAGAATTCTCTTCCACAACTTTAGATCCTAGAAAGACATCTCAACGCATATAGCGCATCTCAGATCACATTTTTTAGTTATTATGTCCCCACTTTTAGGGCTTACCAGTAAGACTGGTTGAGCTGACCTTAATTTTCTGGATGGATTATCGGATGGAAAGGTTCATATCTCCTCATTCCTAGGGAGTTAGATGGAATTCCATATATTTTTGGAAAGGTCTCGGAATAATATTTATGAACATATAACTTGTGCTCCAATTTGAACTAGGTATATAGGGTAAAAATTCCTTCAAATATGAGGTATCCAAAGTGATCATCAAAAATCCAAACGTAATACTTTCAGCAATATCCATCTTGCAATCTTTATCTTGGAAATATGTAGGCTTGTAATATTTATCTTGGACATCTATAGGCTCCCCTTGTCTTTGAAACCAATTACATGACTACAGGAATCGACTACATGACCACATGTATTTTTCTCTACTTTCCTTTATGCATTTGATATCATATATTGTGATTTTTTGAAAGTTATATTGTTGTCTTTATTTTCCTTGTTGATGAGGTCAAGCCACTCACTCAATAATTTTCCCATGAATAGGACACGAAATTGTGGAGTCACCAGGTACAAATTATTTAATGGATTTTCTTGAAATACTCACAATGTCTAATAACTTTACTCGTGTTCACTAGAAATAGACAAAACTTATTCTTTTGTCATTTCACAAGGAAGAAACTACACAACCTTGTAACTTGAAAATGATGCCAATTTAGATGTTGTTTACAAGATGTTCCTAGCTAGGGAACTATCCTAGGGAATCCACTAGAGGTTTTAGAGTCTCCCCACATCAAGCTATTATGAAAGGATCAAGTAGTCGGAGGGGTATCCCTCACTCTTAAATCTTAAATATGTTCTTTTAAAGATTAATTTTGATTGGAGATAGATAATTTTCTTTAAGAGATAAGAAAAAGATAATTAAATAAAGAAAAAGTCAAGAACATAATTTTATTATATTTGTATGGAAAATTTATCCTATCTAATAATTGTGAAAGTAATATGGATAATAAATTTAGAAGAATTGATATAGAAAAATAGTTAATCTATGTACTAACAACCAATGGCAATCATCAATATTAAATATTTATAGATATGTAAAAAATACGAAGGAAATGGATATCCTTAATATTCATTAACTTGAAATGAAAACATATAATGCATTGATAAATTATTCCAATAGTTTAATAATTACATAAATATAAAACAAACTTCATCATTGAAAGTATAAATCACATTCTTCACATAAAGTAGCAAAGTAATAAAGACCATATACCACAAAGAACATGCTCAAAATTTCATTCATATTTCAAACGCTGTGTAAATTTAACACAATAATACAAAATGACACTAAATATTTTAAATATTTTGAACTATATATAATGCTTCAAATCTCAAACAACCTTCTCAACTGATAAAGATAAACAAATCAACTCCCAAATATTTCCCTACAACAAATAACAATAATGCAAGGTTTTCCACATAGATGCAAATAATTAAAGAAACGTTTCATGAAACATTAATAAATTTATAAAAAAACCAAGGAGATACAGACTGATAAAACATAGGGGAGACTGATAAAACATAGGGGTGAATCCTTTAGACTTAGAAGAATTGTTTCATAGAGCTCTACTTAAATGCATTGAATAGAAGATCATTTCTCTAATTACATCACAAAACTAAAGTCCCTTTAACTTCTTAGCAAAAGATGTCGATCCTTTAAAATGGATTTATTTTGCCCTTTATAGCAAGCCCTTCATTCATTTATTGCTTCTTGATATTTCTAACTAAATTTAATTGATTACCCAAAAAAAAAAGGTATTTTTAAATTGAAACTTTCTATATTGTTCCATTATTCTCCAATAGAAAAAAAGAAATATAACGTCTTATCATGTGCAATGTCCAGTTAAGTATATAAATAAAGGAGAGTGGAGATAGGACTCTTATAAATTAGAAATAGTGAAAAATACTATAAATTTGGGAAATAAATTATCCACTATCGTCTATCCATTTATGGCTTTAATCACATTTTTAAATTATTCTACATCATTCCTTCTATACTCTACTTATAATACCCTAGTTTTGATCTCCAAACTAAATAATGAATATGTGTACATGAAGAATGGCTAAAGATGGATGTTGTAATATGTAAAAATTGTACATTGAATGATAAAACAAATATACATCATGGGATACAAAAGGAGAAGGATAAAATAATGGGATCTATGACTCCATGAGAGAGGAAATAAAGGGGGCTTAGGGGCCTAGAGGGGCCAAAGAAAGATATTGTTATTTTATTGATAATCCTAAGTCCTTAAACCTTGACTTCAATAAACCTTTGATTTATTTTGTGCTAAGTCTTTTTTCCTTGGAATTAGTGGGAAAGAGAGAAACATGTACTTCTCATGAAGACACATGGTTTATCATTAACATGCAAACATACTCTACAATTTTGGGCATGCAAAAGGGATTTACCTTCATTCCTCCTTGGGAGTCTTGTCTTTGATCCTAAACTACCATAGTATGGCTATAATAGGATTATGGAAATGGATGGAAAGAAACTATGTGAAAATTATTCCTATGTGCAAGGGAAATTATTACCATTGAGTAAACTTAATTATGATTAAGAATCCATAGAATCCGAACAATGCGATTTCCTAGACAGTCTATGCTATATCCTTGGAGAGAAGTGATATAGTCCGAGGGACTACATGGTATAGAAGGGGAACCCATTCATTGGGTTGTGTGGGATGAGGGGAAAGTGAGCTAGTTGATTATGATAGCTATAGGAGCTAAAACACCATGAATTATGATTACATGTATGGGAAATGGTTGTAATTGAGGAAAATTGATTATAGTTGATCATCCATGGAGTCCCTAGAAGGGATATTTCTTGGTTGGTCTATTCTGGAGCCCTAGAGGGAAGTGGGATATCTCGAAGGACTGTGCAACAAAGAAATGACAACATTCCTTGGGTTATGTAGGTTGATGGGGAAAAAGGGCTGGTAGATTGGAATAGTTGTAAGAGTTATAGATTGAGAATTATAGGAATTGGGATATGTGAGAGAGTTAGAGCCAACCATAGGTGATTTCACCCTTGTGGATTAATTTCCTCAACTTGAGAGTGGTATTCTTATAGAGATATTAAGTGAAAAAAAGATCCTATGATTGAGTGGAACATCATTCATCTACAACAAATTGGTGGTTAAATTCCCATAAAGATAATTGTTCTTGATTTATTTACGATTATGTTGAATTAATGATGTTATGCTATGAAATGGAATTAGTTTCTGTTAGTTGATTTCAGTATGCATGTTTAATCTTGTTGTTAGGAATTAGATCATAGAGCAATAAAATAATGAAAAAATAAAACACAAAAGAGAATAATATAAATAAAGACATATATATACGTGATTCACCCAATATGGGTTATGTCCATGAAGAAATTTCCAATCCTTCCTTTATTATTATTCAACAAATGAATGTATACAACCTACAACACACCCGCTATATCTTTCTCTTCCTTCTCTTACAGTCTCCTCTCTTAGAATACAATGTTCTATATCATACCCAACCACAATACAATTCCCTCAAACAAAAAGAGGGTTTCCTTCTTGGGAGAAAACCCTAACATCACTTCTACCATAAGATTTTTGACCTTATAATGAATGGTCTAGATTGACCCCCAAACCTCCTTCATTAGGGGGCCAACTCCTGAACCCTTGGTAGAAGGTGGGTAGGATTACCTGCATATGAATCATCTAAATAATCACACTAGTACATTTGGGTCAAATTCTAACGACGTGTTCGACACAATTGCCACTTTATATTGTCAGGAGAACGACAAACAATGAACCCCCTCAAATGTCATTTCACATGACGTCGCTTTTTCGACCACATAGATATCGTCTTTATTGCAATGTTTCATGCAGACATGTGTCATCTCGTATTTGACTGTCCAAACCCCATATAGTCGTCGTAAGAGCAACATCTTGGAGGTGGAAAGAGAAACGTCTCGGAGGTGGCAAGAGCAACATCTTGGAGGTGGAAAGAGCGATGTCTTGGAGGTGGAAAGAGAGACGTCTTGGAGGTGGCAAGAGCAATGTTAAGAGGTATCATCTCTGACATGGTTGCTATGGGAGTGACACTCTTGGACGTGGAAAGAGCGATGTCTTGGAGGTGGAAAGAGAGATGTCTTGGAGGTGGCAAGAGTGATGTCTCAGAGGTGGAAAGTGAGACATCTTGGAGGTGGCAAGAGCGACATTAATAGGTATCAACTCTGATGTGGTTGCTATGGGAGCGACACTCTTGGAGGTGGAAAGAGAAACGTCTTGGAGGAAGCAAGAGAGACGTCTTGGAGGTGGCAAGAGCGACAACTTGGAGGTGGAAAGAAAGATGTCTTGGAGCTGGTAATAGCGACGTTAAAAGGTATTAGCTCCAACGTGGTATCTATGGGAGTGGAACTCCAAGATGTCGCAATAGAGATTGTGTTGTAGGTATTTAAAAAAAAATATAATATCAATACTGAGAGGGACAGGTACATTAACCTTTTCTAAGATACTAGCCATATCAATATTTAAATCTATATCATCAGTCTTATGAAAGGTTGGTTGAGGAGGAGGACTAACTTCCAATGGTAAAGGGGGTCTTGTCTAATGAGGTTTAGGATCACTAGGATATGTCCCGGGTGTGTTATCACACAAACTCGCAATTGTTGAGCTAAAGTCCGAAAGTTCAAGTGCAATCATGTGTAACTTAGAGGGAGGGCCCCTGTCACCTCACCAACTCTCTTTCATTTCAAGCCAGCTTTCCTCCGACTGAAGGGGGTTTCCCTCAATTAAGATTGAGAGGAATTAGGGAAATGAATCTCAATGTGGAGAGTGAAGTCCGAGAAAAATGTGTTTGGGTATCTTTAGACTATTGAAGAAAGTACTTGGAGGTCTCAAGATCAATGTCTTTTCATTGGGCATATGGAGTTAATGTAGTGCTTCAATGGAGACTGAGGGAAAAATAAGACTTGAAAGTCTATCATAGGATTATCACCTCATAATCCTAGGTCAACCTCCTAGGAGAGAAAACCCAAGAGTTTATCCCCTCATAAACACTAGGCGTCGTCCTATGGGAGCGACACTATGCTCACTAAGAGACATCCATTATATTGATCATTGATGGGATAGATGTTGTCATGCAATCAGATTACCTTTCAAAATGTCGCATTTGAAGGACAGGTTGTTATTTCAGTTCAAATATTTCTCTTTCACATTCACTCTCATCTAAGGACCTCTTCAATTTAGAAAAACTAAACCAACAAAATTAGCCCAAACTCAGTGGTTTGCAAGTGCTCAATCCCAGAGCTCAACATACTTTACACCTCTGCATCATTGGACTTATAACTTGATACACCACCATTCCATGACTATAAACTAGTGTTAGGAGCATATGATTGGTGCATATAATCCTAAAGATCTATCCTGACAGGAAAACTACCTTTATCTTCTTCTTACTCAATATATGGTGTTGGACAAAATCTCCACAAGGTTGTAATCTAGAACTATGCCAGATTCCTTAAGATAATTATCATTTTCATCCAAAATGTGAAAAATAAGCACCAACAATATACTATCGTCTACTGAAATGGAAGATGACAGATATGGTAGATGACTGATACCAGCTGAAATCCTAAAAGTTGTAATGGATCAAAATTAGAGACATGTCTAACTTTGCTAGTAGCAACAACGTATTTTGAATCTCCTTTTAAAATTGGTTATGTTTTTTTTCTTTGCGTAGACATACTATAGGCGGAGTGTGTCGCGATCTTATCGTAGACTTGCCCTTATATTTTGGGACCATAGAGATAGGAAATGTTTTTATAAGTCCATAAAAAAGCTCCATATTAAAAGAGGTATGCACGATGAATAATGTAAGTGAACTATACCCTTACTATCTCTTCATATATAAGGACAAGATATGGTATTAGTACTAGAAACATTATGAATTCCAACATTACTCATATCTAAGCCTAGTTACTAATAGGGAAGCTATGTATACAAAAGGATTATAGATATGGTGTTGACTCATGATATGGAACCCAACATGTTACAAGGTTCATATGTGTGATGAATAAAGGTAACATCATTGATTAGGTGATCAGACTGCTTGCTATGATAGAGATAGAGGTTGTTCCATCATTACAGATACAACGATTGAAGAGTAGTATAATCCATGAACTGTAACCAAATATAAGGGATTACTACTAGCTCATGTTAAGTAGATATTATGATCACACTAGCTTAGAGAACCAAGGAGCTTAGCATGTAATTGATTAGGGAAAATGGTACATATCAGTTACTTTGTATGGAAACCATTGTCTTTAGCTAGATATGAGCTTACATCTAATGAAGATAGGCTATGTGTTCAAGCTATAAATACCTTATAAGGAGCTCGTTATGATGCTTACTTATTATGGAAACAACTATCCAATATGTGTGCAATATGTATCCCAGTAATTAGTCATGTTCAACAAAGATGGATACATGATTGGTTATGGAATACGATACTGATACGAGTGAATATGACTGATATGTAAGATTAATATGATCTAAGTGATTAGGGAAACTTATCTACCATGTTCATTTCTATATAGGTAATGTTCAATCTTATGTAGAAGTATTATGAGTACATGTAACTGATTATGGAAACAACGTATACAACTAGTGTTACAACATAATCAGTAAGCTTAATCATACAGGAAATATAGAACCATTACCATTGTTACTTAGATTAGGTGAATAACTCATATTACACAAAGGTATAAGCTTGGTTATGATATATGTCCCATGTATTGAATATGGGAACACTGGTGATTATTGTACACAATAGATATGGGTTAGTAAGTTGTAAGTAATTCGTGTTTTATTAGAGTTACAAGCTTAGATCGTCATAACAGGAACATGACATTCATGTACAAGCTCATAATCAATGTATTACCACATATTATATCATACATCACTTACCATATTAGATTCAAAACCATTTATATTACTTATACTAGTATCGATATCACTGTATTACACTATGTTGATCATTGTTTCATTATGGATCTCTCTTATTAGTAAGTAGATGATCTGATAGTTATGAGTGAATACATGAAGCATATAGGTTGTATAAGCTTAGACCCATATGTTGTGAAAATAGTGATACTATACTGATATGAACATATTACTGGTATTCTCTATACTAATAAAGCAGGTTGTTAGTTATAACTATGCAAGTTGTTCTATACGTTAATGAAACTAGTATGAACAATTACAAGCATGACTATCTACATATCGTACTTGAGAAAATACCATAAGTACTCATAGTAATTACAGTGTGTATACCATTTTTTTATGAGGCAACTTGTAATCTCCATGATTTCTGATCAAGTAGGTAACCATTTGGTAATCAAGCGTAATCAAACAAGAGGTGAATCATGTTATTAGAGTAATTAATGGTATACACATTAACTAACACTAACCTGTAGCTGCTTAGTAGTATTACAACTCATATTCAATTCGATACATATTAGGGAAATAGCCAATGTTAAATACGATGAAACCATAGTGAAATATTAGTAATGGTAACAATAGTGATTCCCCTAGGTAGTTATGATTATTATAATAGTTTATAGCTCTAATATGACATCTTCGTGATTCCCCTAATGAAGTGTTAGTCTAGTACCATGTAGATATAAAACCATAGTTATATTGAGCCTAGTATTGATGAAGGTTGAATAAGCACTACTAGATCAATGGTCTAAGATATACATATTGGATACTTTCCTTTCCACTCATGTTGAAACTAATGACTAGTATTAGCATATTTAGTGCTAAGCTCTATTCCCATGATTAAGTTGCACCCATATTAGTAGATCAAACAAAGCAATCTATACTAGTGATCGAAGGATAAGTATACACGAATGCGTTATAACAGAATGTATAACAGAGCTATGCTTTTGTCCACAACCTCTATATTCATAGTAATGAGCTTGATAACAATGCACATGCTTTATCCTTATTATGGAAAGAGTGTATCTGTATTTATGCCATCAGTAAGCATGAAATCAACATATGTCTTCATCTTAAGTTCAATCAACTAGTGTTCTATGATATTATCATTACCATTATGGTTTCGATAAGGTACAAGCAAGGATAACCTTATGTATAATCTTAGAGTTGTTAGTTAGAATAGGTAAGCACTAATCTATACTCTATTAACTCCATTGATTTGTTGAATATGAAGCTGTAACCCTTTGTAATCTCATGTATGTATTGAGAAGCTGATATCCAAGGTAATGAAAGATGGAAAGTAAGCATGAATCTAATCTAGTATGTGTTTCAAGCAAGTGATTAGGGTGATACAATTAGTCTGTATTTGTGATTGGCATGATTACATATATGCTTCTATTGTGGTTACTAGTTCTATTAGCATTGATTAGCCTGCTTATTGGTAATGTTCAACCTACCATCCTTGTATAGTATCCATGCCACTTTTTGCCTTTATTCGATATGAATATCTCATACACCAACCATGTCCTGGTACTAGAACAAGGCTATCTATCATAATGTAAGGCTTATTCATGGTTATAGTACTATCTATCATAATGTAAGTACATCCATGGTAATAGTACTATATATGCCTAATTGTGTCAGTTGCAATATAAGATTGATTGTACGAATTACTATGAGTAAAAGACAAGTGTATATGTTGCATACTCACATGGCATAGACTCTATACTACCAATCTCACCATATTATATAGATCTATACTACTAATCCCAATATAATCTATAAATATATACATATAGGAGAAGTATTAGCATAAGGTTTGAACAAGAGATTGAATAAGCACCATACTTATACTCTACATCATACTACTCAATATGTGTAAGTATTCATAAGAGTAAACCAAATCAATGGGAATAACTTACTCATGCTTATCCTGTAATAGTGGTACTTGTTATGTATAATATATCACACATATCCTATATTGATCTATTTCGTGAGAGATTGACAATAGTTGTATAGTAATAGAGTCATTATGTAGGGCTTCAACATATATAAGGATCTCATCTCCCCATGTTTGGACCTCTTGATATTCTCTCATAACTAGCATACCCCTGAAGTAGGGGAAAGGGCATGCCAAAGTGAATGTGAGTGGTTATATTGCCCAAAGAAAGGAGGTGTGTTTTTTTGGATGGTTTATGAGTAGCCAATATGGAAATATAGAACAATATGCTCACAAATTTCTCTACATTGAATGTACGTCAGTGATCTTTGTCCAGAACATTATCTTGAAGTTAATATGAAGTTTTTCAAAGTTGAAGAAATTCAAATCTTCCACTTTGGAATAATAGGTTATAATATCAGTAACTTTCAAAATACTTCCTTCTTTTTTTAATCTTTCAAAAACCTTCCTTATTTTTTTAATCAGAGTTGTTTTACAAAATTTTCTTTTGTCTTGTTTACAAGGTTTGAATGTAAAAATCTTTTGTTGGAAAATATAGCCAGACGTGGTCCTCCTAGTACCTTATAGAGTAAACTACAGGGCTACTTTAACTACTGTGATTATAATTAGTTACACGTAAATTCAAATTTTATGATTATGCTTTGTGATTGTCTTGGTTGGTGAGGAAGACAATGGGTTGGTGGTCCTTGAAAAAAATAGTGGTTTTCTTCAATGTTGTCTGTTGGGAATCAAGTTGGCCCCAAACAACTTTGAATATGTGGCCTCACCGATCCCACCCGTATCAAATATTTATATCACTTTCAAACCTACTCACCAGTAAATAAGTTATTAAGGTGGTAAAACATCCCCCTCTCAAAGCCATAGCTCTAATTTGGTTGACCTTCCACCCCGATTAACAATCAACAATCTGATTATTGAGCTATCAAGGGTTCCACCTCTAGTCCTATTCCTTGCTCCTTATGATCCGACTGGTTTTTATCTCTATGGGACACCTTTGACCCTCACGAACTGGGCTATGGTCTATTGCTTCTTGCTCCTTATGGTCCCACTAGTTGTTCTCTCTATGGGTCACCTCTTACCCTCATAAACTGGGTTACAGGTTGATCATCCTCCTCCCAAGCTGCCTTCATCCCACAAACCCTTCCTTCAAACACCCACCCCTTAGCCAGTGCTAGAAGGATAGTTTCCCCACTTTCAAACCTGCTCGCCACCCTCAAGAATGTCAACTTTCAACTCATGTTCGGCTTTATTACTCCCACCACCATTCCCTTCCATATGTTGACCAACATCCCAAACAAAAGGCTTGTCCCTTCCTCCATGTTCCTCCAAAGATCACCATTTCTCACAATCCCCTCCTCTAGATCTTCCTCATCAATTGACAATAGTAGCAAGTATCTCCCAGATCTTTGCAGCCCAAAACCCCATGATCAAAGTGAGGGTAAATAAACTACAAATAATCTATATATATCAAAATAGGGTAACAGAAAATCGAAGAGAAATGACCTGAATAGGTAGCATGGAATCCCATATTGATGCAGGAGCATCATGCCTCCAAAACCTAGTACATTTAATGAGACCTAGGGGGTCTTCATTTTTAATAAAGGAGTTGGTTTGTAAATGAATATTGTAAAATTTTCTTATGTTTTATTCTAAAAGGAGTCATAGTTTAAGAATTAATGGTTTGATGGGTGGTATATATGAAATTGAATCCATTTTTTATATGGATCTCCATAGACTTGGGATTGAGAGAGAGAGATCTTAGTAAAATGAGAGAGATCCTAGAGATATTTGAATGATTTGTGATCTTGTTGAGTGTTTTGTGGATCTAGAAGATCCTTAGGGATTGGTTGTTGAGTAGTTTGTGGATATGAACAGATTTTAGTTCAGAATCCTTCTTGTATAAAAATGCAAGCATAAGAGGCATAGAGGTTCGAACATAATACACATAGCATATAGAGGTAGAGTGTGAGTGGAAAAAGGTGAAAGAGGCCAAGACTACATGCCTATATTGTGTATTAGGCCATGAAGATTTGTATATCTGAATTTGATTAAATAGGCAAGCATATTACATGCCTCTGGGATATCTATGTCTGTGAATTTTATATTGTGATGAGTGTCATTTTTGTGTGGATCACTATTGTTTTTCCATTCATATTCATATTCAAATCTTGCTACTATGCTTTTAATTATGGCATATCACAAAGAATGACAACATCCATGTATAGGGTCCATGCCTTTAACATAAAGACCGTGCCATTTTCACTAAGAAGAACCTTCCTTTCACCAACTAATGAACTTTACACTGGATTATAGTACTTTCTTAATATGATTTATATAAGGACCATCGATACATAATAT
The DNA here is from genome assembly GCA_009831015.1 of Picea engelmannii. NCBI lineage: Eukaryota > Viridiplantae > Streptophyta > Pinopsida > Pinales > Pinaceae > Picea > Picea engelmannii. The sequence continues at coordinate 18,434 of ML797582.1, read as the reverse complement.
TGTATTATACTTCAAACGTACTTCCACTCCTTTTTCGTAAGGCATTCAACTGCTTCAATAGGAAACTGCATATGTCTGAAGCTAAACAAGGAATTCTAAATTTCATGAGAAACTTCTTCTCAGCATCTACTTCGATCATAGAACCCCATATTAATTTTGAACATGGAACAATGGCCCTTTTTATCGCTATTCAATGTTCCACCTGATAGGGAGAACTCCTTTCTTATATTTTGGGACTTATACCATAGTCAAATCTCCTATGTAGAAGTGGTAAGTCATTTGGCTATCCACTGCTAATGTATTCCTTGCTCTGAACATTGTTAGCTAATTGTTTGGGCCAAGCAACTTACATGTTAACAATCTAAATGCATCCCTCAAAAACACAGTCTGGCCATTATTTAAATTCAGGAAAAACATCATATGGCTTGAGAACCTACCACATAAATTAATCCAAGGTTTAAAGATGACATATGAATTATGAGATAATGCATTCATAAATTATAAAGTAGACTATCAACAGTCCTTAGATCTCACAACCATGAGATCGTCTCTTAAGGAATTCCACCAAATAAAAGATGTAATCCCTTACCATTTAAGGAAGGTTTACCTTTGCTATGCTTAGGTAAGTGACCTTACCTTCCACCAGTACCATGTATCTATCGTCTTTCCAAGATGGCATTGTGTAGAACATGATGGATCATTTCAATTTTCACATGTCAATTACAATGAGTGAAAATTGTTTTCTTCAACTTTGTTGATGGGAATCCAAGAAAAAATCATTACAGGAACCCAAGATCCCAATCACATTTACTAAATAAAGCTCACAAAAAGATGAATCATCAAATGATTAGAATTTGAAATTTTGATTTAGATAGTTGAATCATGCTGGAAGTTCAACTCCCATTCTCCCCCCTCTCCTCGAGTGTGTGGATGAGGCCAGGTGCAATTCCTCGGTGATTTTGACAGCATAAAAAAAACCCTCATAGCATGGCTTCTTAGCTAGAGGACAACTGTAAGTTACCATAAGCATCCTTTCCAAAAACAAAACATAAGTAGGATAATACTATTAGTTAAATCACGTTTAGGCAATTGAATTCATACTGTAAGTTAAATTCACATTAGAAAAAATGAAAGCCATAATCAGTCCTGCCCCTTTCTCTTCAAGGTCAAAGCATTGCTCTAAGCATGAGTTGTTGCATGGACAAACAAAGCATTTCTCTAAGAATGAGTTACTGCATGGAAAAATAGAAGTTCCCGCCTTCATAAATAACATGGAAGAGATCAACAATTGACAAATCCTAACAGAATGGCGAAAGGCTCTAAGATGATGATAAAGTACATAAGCCATCTACCAAACTGAATGATAGAAGCCATTGTGCCTCAAATGTCACAAACAAAAATAACATAACACTACAAAAAGACATTTTTATATAGAAACGTCATGAACAAAGCCATTTTACTAAGATCAGATCCCAGTCAGAGTCGATGAAAGAAAATTATTCTTAAACCTATTTTCATAAAAGACTAGAATATGTTGAAGATCTACATACGAAGTCACAAATCCCACAGTTTTTGTGTTAAAGTGTAATCGATGCACCTAAACCCAAAGCATGAATAGTTATAATGGAAATAATATGACTTCCATCTTTAGTTAATTTTATAAACTCTTGCTTCATATGAGGAGCAATTACACTCGTAACATTTCTTGAATTTTGGCTGTGGGATCACAACACCACTTTCATTTTGAACCACAAATATAAGATGCATATAAACATGAAACCACTTATTACTACTTGTTGCATATAACCTGACATCCTTGATATGAGTATCCAAAAAACTCTTGAGATATTAAGTTGCCTGGATTGAAGAAGGTGATATGGCAGCCACATAGAAGAACTCATTTGAAAAAAAATCCACAACAAAAATAAACTCATATACATTCAATGTCATCTATCAATGTGATAAAATGGATCTTCACATTCTTATAGTAGTGATCTTGGAGAAAATGGCATTTAAAATGGCTCATATTTACTGAAAAGGATAATGTTGGCGATATGATCGAAGCTTTTGATGACAGAATACCCTCCTCATGATGAATTTCATGCTTATTAAATTCTTCCAAGGAGTTCTTCCCTTCAACTCTTGAGACGAATCTAGGAACAACAGCTTGAGACATACCCAAAACTTCCCTTTCCGCATCATCTACAATCTGAATGAAGGCAAAAAATTTAATCTGGGTTTCTTCCATGATGGATGCATTAATAAATTCTAAAAACAAGAAATAATTAGGCCATATATGTCCATAAAAAATCATTTTACCATGCTAAAATCCCAAGCCTCAACCCATCTATCTTGTACATATCGCATCCTTGGATCAAATTTAACAGGAAAACCTGATTTGGGATCGTCCCAACTCCTTAATAGATAAAATTGATATTGCAATTATTAGAAAGAGGTATTAATGTCACCTAATTTAAATTTTGTGGACAAGCTACAAGGTTGGATTTTTTATAACCTAAATGGAATACTGAGGCACAATAACCTCTGGATAATTGCTAAAACCTATAGCTTATGGATGAATCTATGTTCAAATCACCAGGATTGGCGGGGGGATTCAATTGCAAATGAATCATGATACTTTTGCAAATAGCTCACAATTCAATTGCAAATGCAAATGGGATTCAATTGCAAATGGCTCACGAAACATTTGATATGGAATTCCTTTATAAGTTCTATAGAAGTACAACCCACTAAGAATGCATTAAATTTATGAGGTGGGCTATTTTGTGCTCATCATGTGATATAGGTTACATTGTTTCAATATAACAATGTGCTCAATGTCTTATTTTATATGAACAAATCAGAACACAATCAGATGAATTGATGCCGACCTTCCCATTGTGATGGGGAGAAAGAGATGGTAGTATCTCTACAAGTCGTCCCTTAATTCGTTGCATAAAATCCTTAGTCATTCCCTGAGATGCATGGGTCATGTCTTTTATGATCGTCTCAACCGATTATCGAGCATTATCCAGGGCTTCTCCTAGAATGGGAATGACAACGAGCTTGTCCATTAATCTCTCTTTCATATGAAATAAGCTTCTCCTGATATCTACAGCATATCCTTTGGAGGATTCCAGAACACCAAACCCATTGTTCCACAACTGCAAGTGCTTTATCTTGGCCCCATAATCCTTACCATTAGTTTGAGCCTTTGCATGTCCATTAATGACTTCTTCATCCCCATTTTCAGCATTTAAACCTTTCTTTGAACTCTAAATATAAACCCCATTCTGTAGAGCATACAAATTACCTTGTTTATATTGTGTAAAAAAGTTTAGTATACATTAATAGGGATGTGAAGCCAACCTAGTGAAAGGAAGGGGACTAAAGAAAAGAAGCGAAGAGAATAATATATTATATACAATCCATCTGAGAAGATATTATATTACTCCGGATCCGTTCAGATCAAAGTTCTTATCCAGAAGGCACTTCTCTCTCCAGAACCTTCTCTCTCTCAGGAAAAGTGTCAGAGATCAGGGATCAGAGAATAGAGGCCCATAAGTCCAAGCGTTTGGCCCTCATGAAATAGCAGTCAAAGGCTTACTGCGCCTTCCTTCCTCACTATAGCTCTCTCCCTTCTCTCCTTGCTTCTTTTTGCTCTCTCCCTTTCTTGTTCGGCGGGTGGAAAAAAGATGCTTTCTTCCTCCAAAACCCGAATAATTTGAAGCATTGGGTTATCCAGCGGGTGATATAGGAGGGGCATGGATAGGTGCCAGTATCGGGAAAACACACTTATTATCTAGAGTGGGATACCTTTTCTTATCCTTTTTATTCATTTCCATTTCCCTTGCTGATCTTTCTTTTCCTTCTCAGGACCGTCAATCTCATTGCAGGGCAGTAGTAGCCACCGACATACGTTGCTCATCAACGCTATCCCGAGAATGCTGCATCTTTTAGAAACTGTATAGTACATTACCTGATAATTCAAAATAGTAGGATAGGCTATGTTCCCCGACAAGGTTGCAGGGTAGGCGAGGAGCAGGGTCGCAAGGTAGGCAGCATATGAAAGGAAAGAGTTCATCAAAATGGATGAATAGGCAGCAGAGCTTGGTCGGGTTTTCGTTATTCGATCGACCAGTAATATTTTATTTGGTGTTGTGTTTTATCCTGATTATATCCATCCCTAGTATCCGATCATTGATGTATGTAATAATGGGTACTTTGTTTTCTTTTAGAAGGGCTCAGTTAGTTAGTAATAGAAATGAAAATGATTTGAAGTGAAATATGATACATGATGATCCATGATATTTAAGAATCAATATGCATATAATAGAGATAAAACTGCATGAATAAAATTGGCAGTCCAACAAATAAAACCCTACAAGATGTCAGGACTGAATAGAAGAGTGTGATGCATCCACTCAACTCCATTTGATGCAAAAATGTTCAAGAAAGAATTGCCTAGTATCCCTTTCCCACGTTGCCAACATTATAATCATAGCCAAAGTCATCTTTATTTCTTCCTGTGCTTGTGCCCTCAGATGTTCCATCATACCCAACACTGGAACTTTGAATGTAGCTACCACCACTTGAATTCCCATCATTTTGGCTATAGTCACCACTAGTTCCATACCCATCGTTTTGACTGTATCCACTGCCACTTCTATACCCATGATTATGAATGTATCCACCACCACCATAGCCGCCCTCACCAGAATGAAAACCTCCATTTCTCTCAGTAGCATAGTTAACATGAACAAGACATCCATGGAGATCCTAAGAAGAGATTGACAATGGTGAAAAAATGAAGAGTTGTTAAATAACAGAATTGAGAAATATGATATCAATATTCAAGCCTGACCCGATGATAGAATTCTTCAATTGACGATCTATACTATATAATTACCAAACAACAAATATGCCAATATGGAAAAATGAATTCATTTAAAAACAGAGGTCGCATGCCTTTCCATCCATGCCTGTTATGGCAGTTGCAGCCTCCTCATTAGAAGTGAATCTAACAAAACCAAATCCTCTTGACCTACCAGTCTCCCGGTCGTGAATGATTCTCGCTGCAAAATTGTAACACAATATTTATAAAAAAATAATGTATATGTACGTTACTCCAATCATTATACCTTGCTCAAAATATTTTGTTGCAAAACTTCAATGACTTCACCATATTCAATGAATGACTCCCTAAGAGACCGATCATCCATCCCATAGAATAAACCTACAAATTAGACCATAGTCAGAAAGTAAGCTAAATATACTTCAAAACAATTTCAATATATAAAAACTAAAATATTTCAAAGATGTCACACTTCCTAGATCATACCTCCAATAACAAGCCTTGACGAGGACATATATCTCAAAGCATGGTAGATAGATGGTACTAATCTGGCTTCATTAAATCCTAGACGGCCAGAGATACTTTGCCGTAAGAGGCTTCCAACCTTGCTTGCAAAGGACATTGTTTTGATATACTACTATACCTAGCAAGCTTTTCTCCCTTGTGCTACACCCACAAACACAATCAAAAGATAATGGAGATCAACACCATTGTCTCCATAGACACAATGATATTTTTTAGTTACAATATCAAAATAAAGGAAACCTAGGAACTTCACTTCTCAAGTGCCTATTATAACAAGACTAATAAATCTTTCAATAACATACAGTAAATATAGTTAACTGAGGGGCATATAAAACATTTTGATCCATGATTCATCATGATTTAATCCACTAATAAATATTTCACTCAAAACAATCATTATTCCCAAATAAAACACTCAAAAACAACTTAAACTCCCCTAGGTGATGTGAAAAACTTGAATTAATTCTTCGGTGTCATCAGACTAAGCTAGTACATAGGACCTTTACACAGCTCCTGAAAAACACAACTTCTCTATTGAGGATTTCTTATTTTCTCAGTGAAGCTTCCTTATTTTCTTAGAACATCCCTACATCTATTAGTATTATGCTATAACAACATGATTTTTTTGTTGGAAGTGTTTCAAGAAACATGCCCAGAGGAACCACTTTACATAGGATAGGTTTCCATCATCTTAGGTGTCAGGTTTGAATGGTATAATTACTCTGCCAAACATACCAGGGACTTGCATAAAGTCTCAACGAATTAGAGATCAAACAGTTTAGGCGGACAGACCACAGTGAGAATAAAACACTGGTGAATGTCTTAATACACGATTTCAATCACCAGTAAACCAACACCTTATCAGTAGAGCACCTCAAATTGACTATTCAAAGTTTGAAATTAGGTTCAATAGTATAAATCTTGCACTCAATAAACAATATACCTAAACTAGTTCTTATCAAAACATTTTTTCCACTTGGAACCATTCATAATAGCCTGGTCTAACCAAATACCGGGGAGCACACAACCACACCTTAGAGAACTTGAGACAAACCCCAAGATAATCCCAGCAATAAACTACAAATAATCCACCAACAACTGACTGGTCATCAACAGATGAATCAACCAGATGCTTCTTTAAAATTTACATTCAATCTATTTTTTCAATCTATGAGACTTATATGTTCAAATACAGAGCCATCACATGAAGAGGCAAACCAATTATGAAAAATGGTGCACCTGCAAATGAAAATCTTGGTCTTTATGTTTATATTATAGTTTATTTTTCGACCATTAATGGTAAATGAGTATAGGTTTTGTTGTTTTACTAATTAATTCTTGACATGTTACAATGATGCAAGGCCCAAAATTATATACAAATAGAGTTCATGAGTCATAGCTCTTTATACAACCACATGTGATAATGGACTATAATTATTTACCTATAACTAATCATTAACCTATTTTAGGCATATTACAAGGACAAACAAACTGTGGCAGGCCACAATAGCAATAAAACACGAAGAAACCCTGATGTTGCATAGAGAAATGAGTGATTAAGTTATGGACATAAGCATTACTAGAAATGAAGCAAATGATTGAAATACACACAAAGCAAATTAGATTAAAACAATGTTTGTATTATTGTGTAAAGGATCTATGAAAGAGAGTGAAAAATGGAAAAGATGCTCTGCTTCAATGCCTATGATACATCCTATACATAGAATTGCATATCAATGACAGAATGCCCAATCGATTTCCAAGGTAGTTCAATTCCATAACTGTTGGTGATTGTCAGTCTCTCAATGCACCACGCATCACTATGGGTGCACAAAAACAATTCCTATTCTTGACGGATGTAGATGCTAGGAGTGTCAGTGTCCCATTGAAATGTGTTCACATGAGATGTTGAGGCAAATGTGTGTTGGGCACTGAGGTTTACATGCATAGACTATGGAAGTGTGAGTTCATATGCTAGAATGTTGGACACATAATAGAGATCTAGTATGCCAAATGGTGCACACAACTACAAGGTGTTGTAGTGGCCTAGGAGGAGGATGGCACAAAGAATAGGTGTTTATTGGTGGGCATGGGCTAAGGACTAGTGCATGTGCTCAGACTAGAGATGGTAGAGAAATCAAAGTTAGCATGCTAAAAGAACCCACAAAAATATATGCTCTTTTGGTTTCATCACAAATATGAAGTGATGGTGACTAACAAGTGCAAGTTATCCTTCAATATTGAAAATTATAAAGATGAGCTTTTGTGTGACATCATCCTCATGAATTCCTACCATTTGTTGTTGGTAAGACCATGGTAGTATGAAAAATGTGTAGTGCACAAGGAAAAGAAAAATACCTACACCATTACCAGAGATGGGTAGACATTCTAGTTGTTATTGATGTAGGATGACAAGCCAAAGACTTGTCACCACTATAAACAAATATTTTTTTTAGAATAGTAAACAAAATGAAGGAATGTTAGGTTTTTGTGTTAGATATAGTTGTAACACACGATGAGACAACAAAGCAGGCCAAGGGAAAGGAAATTATGCAAAGGTGTAAAAACTATTGGAAAAGTATAGTTACATAACATGTGATGAAATGCCAAATCGTTTACAACCAAAGAGGAAAATTGCACATGTGACTAATTGAAATCCAAGTGCAATGTCATTGAATAAAGAAACGCATAGGATGAGTCTATTGGAAATCATAGAGTTAAATTGACAAGATGACGGGTTTCTTTCAAAAGGATTCATTAGAGAGAGTATGAACTCATGCATGGTATCAACTTTGATAAGTATAAAGAAGGATGGACATTGGAGGATGTATACAGACTATAGATCATTGAATAAAATTACAAATAGGTATAGATTCCCACTATCAAGGATGCATGATTTGATGGATAGCTTACGTGATACAAGATAATCCACCAAGATAAATTTGAAGAGCCGATAGCACCATATCAGGATCTGAAAGGGCAATGAGTGAGACTACATTCAAAACCAAAGACACTGTGTATGAGTTGTTGGCTATGTCATTTACATTGACCAATGCATTGAGTCCTTTCATAGGACTAATGATAGAGGTGTCATGATCATACATTAATCAAATTTGTGGTACTTTATTTGGATTAAATTCTAATTTATAGTAGCAGTAAGGAGGAACACTTAGAACATATGAGCATGGTGTTTTAAGCACTAAGAAAGGATCATCGACATGTTAACTTGAAAACGTGTGAATTCTTTGAGGAATATTTGGTGTACCTTGGTTTTGTGGATTCCAAGGATAGATTGTACATGGATCTAGATAAGGCGAAGGAAATTTTGGAATGGCCTACGCCTCGCACTGTCATAGAGAGAAGTTTTCAAGGAATTGCAAAAGCCTACATGAAATTCTTCACAAGATTCAACGAGATATGGGTGTCCATGATAAAATGGATTGTGATGCAAGCACAATAGATATTGGCATGATGTTGACTTGGGAAGAAAGTTCGATAGCAATCTTCAATGATAAATTAAAATGAAGCATGACATAAGTATTCTACTTATGATATTGAGTTTTAGGTTATTGAGCATGTCCTAAAGCATTCAAGGAATTTCTTGTTTTCATAGAATTTCATATTGTACACAAACTACCAACTACTAAAGTTTTTCAACATCCATTTGAATATAAAATGGATATTTGAAGTGGGTTGAGTTTCTGCAAAGCTACACATTCATTGTTGAAGCACAAGGCCATGGGTCGGGGATGTGCTAACCAAGAAAATGTTGATGCTCACAATAATAAAGAATGAGACAATGAGCTTCTCGTAGATTAAGGACTTGTATAAGAAAAAAAAAGACTTTGGACATGGATGAACACCTGCACAATCACAAAAAAAGGAATAACATACCACCAATTGTTATCAATGAAGGAAGAAGTGCCCAAAGAGGTGTTATCACTGCTAGTGAAGAAGTTCTTATACACAACAAAGGAGACAAAATTGTGTTATGAAATTGCACTAAATAAAGTGACAAAGTACAATTAGATAGAAGAGAGCATCAAGGAAGAGATCCCTGTAGAAGTGAAGTTGTAAGAGGTTAGTGACATAGAGCATGGTGATTTACTTGATAGATTATCACCGAAAGGAAGATTGCACATGAGTTTGAGTTGATTATAGGCACAACATTATCAAATCAAGCAAAACATAAGTTGTCCAATGGAAAGCGTAGAATTGAAAAAACAAGTAGGTGAGTTGTTGTGAAAAGGATTGATCAAGAATTGTATGAGCTCATGTGTCATACCAGCATTGGTAATGTCAAATAAGGATTGACAATGTAGGATTTGTATAGACTCCATAATGTGAATAAGATCAAAATTAGGTATAAGTTCCCATTTCCAAGAATGGTCAATTAGATGACAATTTGAGTGGCACCAGATGTTTCACAAAGATGACTTGAAGAATGGATATCAACATATTAGGATCAGAGAAGGCAATGCATGGAAGAATGCATTCAATATAAAATATAATTTGTATAAGTGGTTAGTTATGCCTTTTAGTTTGACCAATATGATAAGAATAATCATGAGATTGATCACAAGGATATTGTGACCATACATTGGTAAGTTTGTAATAATTTTCTTGGATGAAATTTTGATTTATAGCAACGCTCCTAGAGCATCTGAGGCCACTATTTGAAGTGTTCAAAAAGGACCAATTGCACATCAGCTTAAATAAATGTGAATTATTAAAGGAACTAGTGTATATTGGGATCATGGAGTCAAGGACAAATTGTGTATGGATGTCGAGAAAGTGAAGCCACTTTTGGAATGGTGCATGCCTCACAATGTTAAAGAGATCAGATGTTTCCATGGTATTGCAATTTTTTATAGGAAATTCACCAGAGGGTTTAGAAAAGTGTGTGCGCCAATAAAAGAATGTATAAAAGTGTGATGAATCCAATCGAGTGTGTAGCCACAAAAAAACTATGAGTTGTCGAAGCAAAAGAATACAAAGTCACTTATGATGCCACTCTCTAATTTCAATATTGTTTTTCATGTGGATTGTGATGCGAGTGCAATAAATATTGTCACAATGTTAAGTCAAGAAGGGAAATCAATAGCATTCTTCAACAAGAAGTTAAATTAACTACGACACAAGTATTCAACTTATGATCTTGAGCTTTATGCTATGTGCATGTGGTGAAGCATTGGCGGCACTAATTGTTTCCACGAGGGGCTCATACTATACACCAACCATCAAGTGTTGAAGTTATCAATAACCAGGAAAAGTTGAATCAAAGGCATGTGAAATGGACTGAATTTCTACAGATTTACATGTTCGTGTTGAAGCACAAGTTTGTGTGGAACAAGGCCATGGAAGTGCCAAGTAGGAGTGTGCTAATGTTGGTGAAAATGATGAATGAAACTATTGGCTTCCAACAAATCAAGGACTTGTATGAGTGAAAAGGAGATTTTGGACTAGTTGTAGAGATGTACAGTAGCCCAACAATGCATGATAGAAGTGTCTAGTTGGATTACTCCATCAAGTATAGATATTTGGTCAAGGGGGAGTAATTGTGCATAGTAGAGAGTTAAATATACAAGAGTTTGATCACAGAGTTGCACAATGGAAAATTAGGGCAATTTGGGTGCAATAAAGCATAGAGTTCCTTAGGGGAGAGATATTACTAGCCAAGTATGAAGAAGAAGGTCAATGAAGTTGTGGAGTGGTACAAAATTTATCATATGGTGAAAGGAATGAGTCATAATACAAGATTGTACACACCATTTTTTATGTCAAAGATTCCTTAGGTGGATGTATTGATGGATTTAATTCTTGGACTACCAATAACATGGTGTGGATTTCATGTAGTGTTTGTTGTGATTGACAAGTTTTCTAAGATGGCCCACTTCATGCCTTCTAAGAAGCCCAATGATGCAACATATGCACGTAGCTATTCTTCAAAGAGGTGGTGTGATTGCATGAATTTCCAAAGATGACCACATTAGAAAAAGGTACCATATTTTTTAGTCATATTTGAAGGACATTGTGGAAGAAGATGGTGACAAAGCTAAAGTCCAAATCATCTTACCACCCTAAAACAGATGGATAGGAAAAAGTGGTTAGTTGAAGTATTGGAAATATTTTGAGATACTTAGCTAGAAGATATCCAAAACAATGGTATCAAGGTTTGACACACATTGAGTTTACATATAATGACATTGTAAATAGGTAAATAGGATTTTTTCCTTTCAAGTATGGGGAATAATTAAAGAGTAGAAAACATGGTTGATTTTCCAACTGGCATGAAGAAAAGTGATGAAGAAAAAGAATTTGTAGAGCAAATGGAATAGATATATGCACAAATCCAACATAAACTGAAGGGGAGGAGTACGAAGTACAAGGAGGGAACAATATCATGTAGAAGATTTAAGGCTTTTGCAATGCATGTTTCGACCTTGTACATCTCACGAAAGAGCACTATCCCAAGGGTGCTTACAACAAGCTAAATGTGAAAAAGATAGTATCACATTTAGAATTAGGAGGAAGTTTGGAGACAATGTATATGAAGTGGAGTTTCCATAGAAATTCAAGATTTCACCTATTTTCAATGTTGTTGAATTGTATGAGTATTTGGAAGGAGACACCATTGTGTGTTGTATAAATACTTATATTTGTATTCATTTGTTTTGGAAAATTATTTAATTGAGTAATGTGTTAAGGTTTCACTCTTGTTTTTGCTACTTCATGCTTATGATGTAATATGGGCACCATCATGCCAACAATCAACCTCAACTCTCAAATGGTGCAAGCATGCCTAATACTAAAATAGACGAAAATGAAGCCCATATAACAAACAATTCCAAAGATAACTTGATTGGACAATGAAACTACATCACATTCTCAGCCTAACATGCAGTGGGTTCTTCTACTTTAGAGAAGAAGTCTTCCAAAAGTACAGATGCAATGGAAATGTATAATGTACAACATATGAAGGCATATGAAGTAATTGTTGAATTTACGATAACGAATGGGATTGCATTCAATGTTCCCTATTCTATATTTTACAAGGAAATATGATGCAAAATCATATAGTTGTTGGGCTTGGCTATGAAAATCCTAGTTACAACCAAAATAGATCCATCTTAAACCCGAATCTATAAAGCACTGAGAGGGATCAAATTTATTAAAGTGTAATTTTTTTATCATTTCATTTAATTCTTTCATATTAAATGATATAAAAAATTACACCTTAATAAATTTGATCCCTCTCGATTCTTTATAGATCTAGATTTAAGACGAATCTACACTGGTTTAATATATTATATGTTTTCATGTACATATGTACATACATATATATGTCTGTAATATGTAACGGTTCGTGTAATTGTTTTTTTAATTGAGTCAACTTTATTTTTATTATTGTTATATTTTTTTTAAATTGAGATGACTTTATTTTTTCTTAATGTTTAATGTAATGTTATCTAATCTAACATAATGCTAATGTGACAAAATCTCCTCCATATTGGGTGGTAAAGCACCTCGCTTCTCTCGGTTCAATAAGTTAAGTACAATATTATACGATAAAAGATGTGAGGGTTATAGGAGCCCTTTAACAAACTTAGGTTGGGATAGGTTGTTCAATCATCATGGATGATTAGAAAAATATTAGATAGAGACCCTTACAAACTTGAGTTAGGAAAGGTGGTTCAATTATCATGGATGGTTAGATATATCTCAGACAAAGACTGTTGGTAAGAATCATTTTAAGCTCCTTGGAATGGTCTTAAATTTTAAGAGCAATTGATTGTATTGGAAAGTTGAAGGTCTCATCTTTCCAATATGAAATATTGAAGGATGCAATCTAAAAGGTTGGTTCTTCTAATGAAAAAATGATTACCACAACTACAAAACCAATTTGTACATAAAATCAAGTTAATGATTCAAAATAGGTATAGGTATATATTTGGACTCATTGTGTGCAGTGTGCACACATTGGATAACTAATAGACTCAGAGTCATTGGTTAAATGATCACTTGTATAATTACAAGTGGAAGATAAACAAATGTTCATTTATATCCATCGTGCTTTTTTCGCTAATTATAGGATGCATGTTAAGGAGTTCTTGAATATACCCCATGCAATATATGCCACCTTATTCACTCTTATTGGGCATATTATTGATGTGCACAAGGCCTTATAGTGTATTATGTTTAAAAATTTGGTTCAGAACTTTAGATTACTTTGTAATTTCTTTTTGATTTGGAGGAGACCAAAATAAAATAGGGAAAGAAAGTGAATAACTTATTTTGAATGACAATTGGTGAAATGATTTCAAATACATTATCCAACTCACAACTAAAATGGTGGAGGCAATAAGTCATGCATGGTTCAAATTCCTCGATCTTGGGGAGATATTTGGACAATTGATAGCATGATTGGAAAAATAAAATACATCATTTGTTAGGGAGATCCCTCTTTCAAGTTTTTTTATGTAACTCCAAGAGTTGATAGAGAATAGGTGGAAAAAAATGNACCAATTTGTACATAAAATCAAGTTAATGATTCAAAATAGGTATAGGTATATATTTGGACTCATTGTGTGCAGTGTGCACACATTGGATAACTAATAGACTCAGAGTCATTGGTTAAATGATCACTTGTATAATTACAAGTGGAAGATAAACAAATGTTCATTTATATCCATCGTGCTTTTTTCGCTAATTATAGGATGCATGTTAAGGAGTTCTTGAATATACCCCATGCAATATATGCCACCTTATTCACTCTTATTGGGCATATTATTGATGTGCACAAGGCCTTATAGTGTATTATGTTTAAAAATTTGGTTCAGAACTTTAGATTACTTTGTAATTTCTTTTTGATTTGGAGGAGACCAAAATAAAATAGGGAAAGAAAGTGAATAACTTATTTTGAATGACAATTGGTGAAATGATTTCAAATACATTATCCAACTCACAACTAAAATGGTGGAGGCAATAAGTCATGCATGGTTCAAATTCCTCGATCTTGGGGAGATATTTGGACAATTGATAGCATGATTGGAAAAATAAAATACATCATTTGTTAGGGAGATCCCTCTTTCAAGTTTTTTTATGTAACTCCAAGAGTTGATAGAGAATAGGTGGAAAAAAATGACCACCCCACTTCATATGGTGGATTAAGCACTCAATACTAGGTGGCATTTGGAGAGGGAAAGCACAATTGCACCAATAGATGATCCTAATGTGAAAGATGCATATTGTGAAGCCATATTGAAGAATTACAATGAATATGTACTAAGAATGATCTGTGACAATTTTTAGATTTTTCCAAACTACCTAGATCCACTTGCAGATTCCATTCTTTGGGAGGAAAATGGTAGAAATCAAAAGATTGGGCAGATGGTTCTTATTCTTTGGGAGGGGGAATGCTTCAGGAAATATTCTCCCATCTGACTGGGGAACAAAGAAAATGCTTCATGCAGCTTAGATGCCAGGTCTGCAGGGTAACTCTTTTCACCATAGTAACACAGAACTTGCACCCGACCTTCTTCCTTTAAGTCTCATCCCATGGGGGTGGAGTAAACCTATGATGATGAAAATTTGTTGTGGTTCTCCCTTCTCATAGCCACTTCTGTCCCACCTGCATACTTTGAAAAATATAGTCTCCCCTTATCAGAACCATCTTTAAATTTTGTGTTTCTACCATTTTCCTCCCTTATTCCATCTTGCTCTTGTTTGAGATTATTTCCAGGAAGAGAATCCTTAGAGGAATTGTGAGAATTCCTCTGGCTTGAAGAAGGCGAATGGATTGTGACTAATCCATATTATTTTCGGCACGCAATGCGAGTGGAGATATAATAAATAAATGAATAGAGATATCGCATATATTCAATAATATAACATGAATGTATCATAGATGTAACCATAAACACAGATATACAATAATACACCATTTCTATTAATGAAATAAATGTACAGAGACTACAAAAATATAGAGTGAAAGACTCGCTAGAATGGTGGCAGCTTATCTCTGAGAAGAGATGTGACGGCTACTCGCATTCACAAGAAGATGAATACAATGAGGCTATGAAAGCCTTTTTACAATAAATAGGAATTCCAAAAGTCCTAGACATCCAAAAACATAACCCTAGAAGATGAAGCGCCAAAATTCATGTGGGCCCCGTTTGGGTAAGTGAGTACATCAACTTCCCGGGGTCGTAACTTTTGCATATGATCATTGTTTTAGGCGTGTGATAGCTCGTTGGAAAGGTATTGTCGAGGAGATTAATTTTAGGGGCTCAATCATGCCTTTATATTTTATTGAGAACCTATATATAGAAAAACCTTCATTTGGGGCCTCAAAATAGCCCCGAAAGTTAAAAACTGCTAAAACTAGTAAATTGCCAAAATTGTCATAAAACTGTCTTAAGCCAGTTGGAAAAGGTGGGTGGCCACTGATATCCATCTAGATAAATCCTCCCTCCTTAGGAATCAATGGTATCCATTGTGTTGAGGTCCCGGGGGAGAGGGAAAAGTGTTTGTTGAATCTGCATCTTAGTGAGCTGCTTGCCTTGCTGGAGACGTCGCGCTGCTCAGTTTGTGGAATTTTTTCACGAACCTGTTGAGGTTGAGACTGTTCAACAAGTTGGGATACATGAGAGGACAATGTGCAGAAGGAATATTTTCACTTTGTTGCAACCTTGTCGACTTGCTTCTGTTTGATAGAAGGTGCTTTGGGAAAGGCTGTAGTGGTTGCAATGTCCTTCTGTTCTCCTTTTGAACAGATTGTGAAGAAGATAAATTTTGCAGTATGAGATACTACCTTGCAGGACTTTTTAGGTGGAACAGTAGTTGGAACTACCTCTGGTATTCTGTAGATATCACCCCTCAGAGAAATAATGACACTGCGGGGTCGAGACTCATAAATAGCATGGCGCTTCCACAGATATGGTTGGCCCAAGAGAACATCACAGACATCCTGTGGGGAAACATCACATAATACCTCATCCTTGAAGGGTTGGATGCCGTATGACAATCGACATTGTTGGCTAACATAGATATCTCATCCTTAGTGAAGCCACTCAATGTTGTATGGTTGCGGGTGTGGTGTTGTCGACAGTCCCAACTATTTGACGACCTCTGCTGAGATGAGGTTCTTCTGGCTTCCTCTATCAACAATAAAATGTGGTGGGGTCCCCTTCACCCAAATATGTGAATTAAAAAGGTGCTCCCCCTCTTCATGATCTTTTGGTTCTTCTAGTTGAATTGTTGCAGTTGTGACAATATCAATGGGGTCCACTTCAATGATCTGTCCTTTACCATTATTTTTAGAATCAAATTTTGAATCAGGGTTCGACTCTTTGTCTTTGATCTTCACCACCAATGATTGTTTTGAGCGACATTCATATGTGTTGTGCCAGGGGATTTTGTGGAACTCACACCATTTTTCGATGTCCTTCTTTTCCTGTGCCTTGGATTGGTTTTCGGGAGACTATTTTTTAGGGTCGTATTTGTCATACTTCGATTGTTGCGGATTTTCATACCCAAACTCCCATTTGTTCTGGTGATTAAATTTTTTCTCGATTTTAATAGCATATCGATAAGCATCACCGAGTGATGAGATGTCTAGAAGATCCATTTCAGTCTGGATGTATATGTGTAGAGCCCCACAGTATTTCAGAACCAAATGTCACGTGGAGTCTTTGATACCCATCTTGATTCAAAAGGTATGGAAGGTATTGGTGAACTCTGGAACTTCTTGGCCCCTCTCTTGCCATAGTGTGGTCCATCTCATGTACTAGTCCTCATAGTTTCCAACAGGGTAATATTGTTCCTTTATCGCATCCACAAAACAATCCCAAGTAGGATCGGCCCCGTATATTCCAGACTCCTATGTGGAAATTTTCTCCCAGTAAGTTTCCCTCCAATTCTTGACATGAGGGAGATATTTAAGGAGTCAAAGGGTGATCTTTTCTTTGTCGGAAAAATTGTGAACAGAGAAATAACCTTCTAGTAGAGTTAACCATTTTTCTAAGGCTTCTGCATCTATCTGTCCTTCAAATACAGGAATATCAAAGTTAAATTGTACCTTGAAAGGAGAGGTGCCTCCAAAGTGGCCAATTGATGAAGATGTGCCTGATGCTATCGCAAATCATTGAAGGATGTGGGAAACATTCTCCATCATTTCGTCCCTCTGTCGCGTGAGAGCTTGCTCAAGCAACAGATTGATAGGATCGTCTACTCTGTCGTTTTTCTTTTCTTCCACCATTGAGGGTTTCTTGGGTGTGCGAGAGCGATTGTCTTCAAGATGAACAAACTCGAGACCCAACTTTCTATACTCGGACCTCATCAAGGACATGCACTGAAAAAATGATCAAGAGTAGCTTTCTTCGATACCACTGATCCGGATTATTTTCGGCACGAAATGCGAGCGGAGATATAATAAAGAAATGAACAAATATATCACAACTATTCAATAATATAACATGAATGTATCAGAGATGCAACCATAAACACAGATATACAATAATACACGACTTCTATTAATGAAATAAATGTACAGAGACTGCAAAAATACAGAGTGAAAGACTCGCTAGAATGGTGGTAACTTATCTCTGAGAAGAGATGTGATGGCTACTCTCATTTGCAAGAAGATGATTACAATGAGGCTATGAAGGCCTTTTTACAATAAATGGGAATGCCAAAAGTCCTAGACATCCAAAACCCTAACCCTAGGAGATGAAGCGCCAAAAGTCATGTGGGCCCCGTTTGGGTAAGTGAGTACATCAACTTCTCGGGGTCGTAACTTTTGCATACGATCTCCATTTTAGGCATGTGATAGCTAGTTGGAATGGTATTGTCGAGGAGATTCATTTTGGGGGATCAATTATGCCTTCATCTATCATTTACAACCTCTATCTCAAAAAATGTTAAGAACCAAACATCAATATAGCATAGAAAAACCTCAGGAAAAGTACTCAACGCCTTGAAAAAGAGATAATTTCAGATAATAAGCCTCTTCGAGGGGGCAACCTCCTTTTACCCCACTTAAATGTTCAAGTAC
>ML797581.1:203193-214615 GCA_009831015.1 Picea engelmannii | reverse complement strand
TCAATATTTGGGCCATGATATGGATACATTTTCTAATATGGTGATGAAAGGGGAATTCCCCAACCAAGGGAGGTATGGGTTGTTGTGTGCCAAGGAAAAATATGGCATCGATTGCGATGGAAAAAATATACTCTACTTGCTGGAATTGGGAAAATTCTTTATACAATTACCAAATAAAAAAATGATTGGGTTGAAAGTACATGTATAGAAATGAGTGCCCCAGTGAAGGATGGCTTGGAATCATGGGGTGAAAGTAAGGGAATGTAATTGATAAAGGGTGGGGGTGGCATTGGTGGGTTTCTATACCAAGTAGGTGAATGCAGGATGACATTGCAGATGGGAAATTGATGTTGGATGATATGGACAGTTAATGATAATGCAGAGGTGCATTTAGCGTAACCAAAAACATGATGTGGGAGTTCATAATGGGGTGGTTAGGATGATGATGAGGACTAAGTATGAGTTTCTTATTCTAGGGTGTAACATTACCATGACTCACAATACTAATGGATAGAAAAACATGAGTGTCAATATTCCAAGGGGTAAATATATGTGGGACAACTCATGGAGCTATAAATGCTACTGGTTGGCAGTACCTGAATGCAATGGAGGTGATGGTATCGTGGGAATGAGTGTGGGGATACTAAGGGTAAATGTCGACAGGTATAACTTGGATATGTAGTTGTTTGTAGGGGGCGTGAGTGCATGCCAATTTTGAACATATACTTGAAGGGGCCATAGGATGGGAAAGAATGATGTGATGATTGGTGCACATGATAAGTACCTGTACATACAAAAACCAAATACCCGACATAAAAAATATCTAATAAAAAAGGACATATGCCAATTATTTGATGATTAAAGGACAATAAACATGCATAGTTGTGCCTGGGGCACAAAAAATAGTATCCTGAAGCTTTGTGATGAAATGACAAATAGATAATGGGATGACATAGATGGCAGGGTCAGGATCCCTGTGCTTAAAACAATGTGAAAAATGGAGGTCCTAAGCTTCTGAATGGGGGTGTTAAATATTGGTAAATGGACGTATGTATGGGTGTGGGGCCCATAATTCCACCTCATTTGTACTTGCACGATTTGAGGATTGAGAGTTGATTTATGTGCATTTCAGAGTGCTACAAGTGTAAAAGGATTCAGATTCATCTTATGGGAGAGCTAGGTAAGTCATCAGGGCCTCCTTCCTATTTTAGGGTTGTTTATGATGGGTTTGGGGGTTGTACGGTCATTTGTATGAGTGGATATGAGGAGTTAAAATGTCAAGAAGAGGAATTACTAGTGAATTGGATGGATTCGATGGTAAATATTTTGACAATTGTAGAATTGGTATAGCTAGAGGGGTCAAAGGAAGAAGGTTGGGTTGTGGAGTGGGTACGATGTGATTTCTTGAAGGGATATTTTCCAAGGCCTGGTATAATGGAGGTTGAACCTGTAGTGAAATGGTTGGGATGGAATCCCTATGGTGCAATCATCCTTCAATAATAATTGGGAACCGCATGTAATTATTTATCTAGTAACATAAAAAACAGGGGCATTGCAAGTGTTAATTTACTTATGTAGAGATGTAGTAAATGGCTTGAGTTCTAGTAGTTATGCGGTTATCTTGAAAGGACTCTAGTAGTGGTGTTTATCTCAATTCTCTCAGAGTCTCTTGGAAGGTAGGGATAGTTGGGCATTGATGTGTGTAATGATCATATTCCACACATAGGGCGCATGCGTGGTTGGTATGCAGGACCTTCTTATTTATGGAAGAGGATTATTTTCGGGTAGGTGTCATTGTGGGGGAAGTGAATAGGGGTGATGCTTTCAAAAGCTGAATGAGATTGTGTAATTCAGGAAATGCATGGAAAAAGTGGATCATGTTTCCAACTGTTGTACAAATGGAACATGGTGATTGGACATGAGGTTGGTTGGTTCCTTTATTTTTCTTATTTCCCCCTTTGTTGGTAGTGGTGTGTGCAATTGTGTGACTAGTATGGGGTTGTTGATTTTGGATGATAGGTGTGGTAGTTACAACAATGGGTTTAAAGGGGAGCGATGGTGTTAGTACCATAGAAGTTGGTTTGAGGTACCACATAGGGATGGCGATCACCATGTTGGGTAAGGTGAGAGTAGAAAAAACTTGATAAGATGGCACACCAGATGGTGGATAAAAGAGTGGAATTTGGGTTGGGGCTTGAGGTATTGTTTAAAAAATGGGTGGTAAGGAACCTAGCAGTTACTCTAGGCTTGGTTTTGATGTTTGGGTCTCTACAAAGATTGGGGTGTTGTGTTCATAAAGGGGAGGCTTTTCTGAAATTTCAACGCCATTTGAGGTAAGAACACATACATGTGCAGTTTCGACAAGTGGAGTTATGGGAGGATCTCCATGATAAGAACCTAGAAGGGAGGGGTCTTGTAGTATTCTTGGTATGATGTCGACAACTAATGAGATGTCAACACTAGACCGTATGAGGGGGAGTATTTATCAATGTTTCCAGAATGATTGGGATCATAGTGTGTTAATTGGTTAATGATGACTATCTTCCTGTTATAGGGGAAGAGCATGGTTCAAAAAATAGATGATGCAAGTCCCTTCATGGAATACATGTAACTACATTTGAATAGGATGTTGTTTTCTTATGGGACATCGATAAATTCAATGTTGACAATATTTTTTTTACCTCCAAGTTCTACAAGAACGTTTTGGTAGAGGCCTTCCGGTTGTGATGGGAGGCCATCATATGCTCAAAGAGAAATGGTTGAGGGAACAAGTTCAGGGGAACCAATTTCTTTCCATTCATATTTGGACATGATACATGTGGATGCCCCTTCGTCGATGATTCATCGATGGATTGGGTGGTTATGGATCTTGAATGGAATTTGGAAAGCCACTACTGATGGTAGGTGTGGTTCATTAATGTTATCTAAGTCAAAGGTGATCAGATGAGTGTCTGGTGGATCAACTACCCCCAAGGTTCAGATAAATTATTTCTGTTGGGATTGACAAGTTTTGAGGACCTCCAAGGCAGACATGGTCACTGACGATTATGCCAGTTCATGAATGAGGTTGTACAAGTGTGTTTCTCTAGCATGGGGGTTGTTGACATTCTTTTGTAATGATATGTGAGGAATCAAGTGGTGGTCTCAGTGTTTGGATGTGGAATGGTCAATGGTTTTCCTACTAGTATGGCGGGGAAATTTGGCTTGGGAAGGTTTGAGCCAGGAGGCATTCCATATTGATAGTTGCATGTTTGAAGTAGAATTCCCTCTTTAGTGGTGAGGAGGATTGGTCAATCGACGATTTTTCCAGAATGGGGTTTCCCTAAATTAGGATTTCATCCCATATGTGGTGTGGGATTTGTTATTGTTTTTCGAGTATTAATAAATCATTTATAAGGAATTAGGTTTTGGAGAACTGAGGGTGTATAAGGTTGCAAATAATTTTGGGGTATTTTCGAGGGTCCTTGAGAGGAAGGGGTTTGTTGGGAATTCATTGACTCTTTTATCCATGTGTACTCATCAATTTCGGGGAAATGATGGGTATAATGACCATACTCACCGCATAATATTCAGGGGAATTTGGTTCAAAGGTTGTTTTTTCTCCATTGTGTTGGTTGGTCAGTATTATTTCCCCATTGGGGGTTTTGGTTAGCTTGATTTTGGTTTCCCTAGCGGGGGGAAGGGGGGGCTTGGTTGTTGTAGGTTTCCCCCTTGTCCTTGGTTTTTATTCTTTCCCTTTCTCCTATTGTTTTTGTATTGATGGGGGGGGTTGGCTATGTTCAATTGTTTGAGCATTTGAACTTGTTGAAGAGGGGAAGGTTGAATACAATTTACTCTAGATTGTTGTTGTCCATGTGGTGGGGAAACAGGTTGGGGATCGCTGGAGAAGGGGTAGTATCGATTATTTTGGGGAGGTCCATACTAATTATATGAAGTGGAGAGGATCCCATTAGTGTTGGGATGATATAATTTGGTTGACGGTGGTTCTGGGTGTGGTACATGCAAAACGTTGGGGGGTGCAGGTACATGTGATCCCATTATGGGGAGGGAGGTTCCATGAATACTAGTTGGGGTGGTGGAGGAGGATAATAGGGGGTTCCTCCATATGGTGGTTAATATTGAGTGGTCCCAAACATGGGTATCATTTGAGCGTGTAGGTGTGTATGGGCCATGGACCTAATCAACCCATCAGTAGTGTGCAATGTTATAGGTTTCTCTTGACCAAATGGGTGAGGAGCATTGAGTAACACTGTATAAAGATACCCTGATTTATAGTAAATCAAGTCAAACTATTGGGACTTAGTGATATCCTCATATTTACTTTAAGGGAAAGTAGTGGTGACATATTTGGTGAGGAGAGGGACTAGTGATTTGAGGAACCAATCTATTCGTTATTGTGGGTCAATCTCCTCTTTGCAAATAATTTTTCTTCTTCACCATTCATGAATATGATCGACGATATGGATGGTCGAAGTTTGTTTGAATTTAGATAGAATTTTGAAACCAGTGTCATGGTGCACTAGGAGTTGGAAGGAGGATAAAAAGGCCTTTCCCAATGACTCAAAGGTTGTGTGGGACCGAATTTTTCATCCACATACCATTTGGTAGAGGAACTAGTGAGCGTTCTTTGGAAAATTTGTAGGATAATGGAATCTTCCATAATGCTATTGGAATAAAACCACAAGTGAAAATACATGATGTGATTAGTTGGGTATTCTTCGTGTTTTCCTTTGAATTTGGGAATATTGGAAGGCAACTTGGTGGGCATATTAGACCAATTGGGGTCATATAATATGGGATCATTCATCAATTTGGTCAAGTCTGGGATGTTGAGATATGAAAATTATGTCATGGATGGGGGAGTACCAGCCATGGTATGATGTGGTTGAGAAGATGTTCCTTGTGAGGATGGTTGTGAGTTTATACCTTTCAAACAAGGTTGGACTCTACCTCCTTGTGGTGGAGGATTAGTGGGCAAGTTGTTTTGGGTATTGGTGCCCAAAAAAGTACATCCAAGTAAGGTTGATCCTAGGACCATGGAACTTACTAGTGCCTGTGACGGTTATGCTGATGTGTTATCCAAATTGGGGACACCTCCCAAAATTAGGGGGAGGTTTCTCAAACATTGAGACCGATGGGGATGTTTTGGTTCCCCTATGGTTCTAGACTATATGTGTATGTGTGAAAGTGGTGGTGAGGAGAAATAATATAATCGGTTCTTTGTAAACTATCTCAACAATGTATTTTTAAAACTGTATGTAATCAAATGATGGAAATCATACATAAAGCAAGTAACAATGTAAGATGGTTCAAGGTATCATCCGCATGGGGGGGAGTAAAATGCACATGTATTAATATATTTATCATCCTTCCTCTCAAATAACACTAGACCTCCAAAAAATCACTTGATATTGGGGCCATAACCCACTTGAGGAGAATCTAGTGAAGGGATGAACAATCAGTTATAATGAGGGGTGAAGTGGGAAAATCCTGAAAGTACTTGCAATATTTCCCAACAACCATTCAAAATCTGATTTAGGTGTGATTGCAGCCCAAAACCACCACCTTAGGTAGATAAAACCTAGAATTTGCCACTAAGTCACCTCATTCAAGCACAACATTTAGATTTTCAGCCTCATAAATCAATCACATGCTAGATGATTTCTAAGGGTTGGGTGACCCAAGGATCCATGCACAGAACAATTGGACCTCAGCCTATGAACCTTCATGGGTGTCTCCCTCCCTTATGATGTATGAATGCTTGATTGGGAGGATTTTGGTACCATATTTAAAAATTTTCTAAGTTTCAATGAAGAAAAGATAATGGGGATTTATTTGGATACCTATCCCCAAAATCATAACTTAGACTATAGTTTTATTTTGGTGTTCCTCCTATGCAGGTTAGAAAATGTGTTGTTTATGATTACTTTTATGATGTGAAAGTAGGCTATGAAGTTGGGGTCATGGACCAACTTCGTTGTTTAAAAGTGGTGTGAACAAAATATTGGTACTAAGGAAATTAATCCCTTGTAATCCTCCAATATTGATTATGGTCGCGGGGATAAGAGCATTCTATAGTTTAAAGTCACTAATAAAAATATTTTGAATATGTGGTGATGTTGTGTGCAATAATTTAAAGTGTGTAATGGTTTTTAGTAAGTTAGTTAGAAATTTTTTAACATGTGGATATTGCTTGGTCCTTTACAAATCTTTCTTACTTCTAACTTACTAATTTTCACAAACAATCCTTGCAAAAATTGAAAAATACCTAGGTCTATAGAATGGTGGACATGTGAGTCCTTACTCTTGAGATTTTAATCTCCCTAGAATTTTATCTAATCTAAGAAATCTTTGATACTATCCTAGATTGTAGACATGTGGGCATGTATGGGCCCTTACAAATCGTTAAACTTCCTAGGTTGTCTGCTCTAGAAATTTGAAACTATCCTAAGGTTGTACACATATGGGAATGTGTGGGCCCTTACAAACCTTTTTATATTATGTTTCAATAAGAAAACTAAGAGGTATTGGAATCTCCTAAAATAGTTGATTTAGTTTCATGAATGAGAAAACTAAGAGGCATTTTCCTCTCCTAAAGATTTATTTTTGAGAGGGAGAAGGAAATTTATTCAAACGATATATTTTTTCATTTCCAAGGTCACACTAAGGTGCGAGGAAAGGGCATACTCCAATATTTCTAAAATAGTCCCTAGTCCCTATCTAATGTGATTAATTTCCAAAAGACACAAAACTTTCAATACTTTTAAGATTCAAATCCTCCACTAGGCCATCCATGTGGAAAAAAAGGAAGTAAAAGATGCAAAGGTTTTGTTTATCCCCCTAATTGAATATGTGGGATAAGTATCTATGAAATAATGAATCCAAATCATGTTTTATGTGGATTTTACAAATGTATAAAGTAAACCTAAGCTAGCTAGTGAGAAATGGGCTTAACGAGCTTTACAATTTGAAAAAAAAGTCTTGCACATGGCTATATAGTGAGACAGTCATTCACAACATGAACTGTGCATAATTGATGAACGTAGATAGTGAATGGAATCGCACAGTGTGCACAGATGTTAGACCCTAACCCACGCAAACATAAAGAAATGGTGGGCTAAAATTTTTGAAATGAATTCATCCAACCTAGAGTTGAATTGCAATGTCTGAAGGGTAGGCTAGGCCATTTTTGGACCTTGCAAACACCATAAAGTGAAAATAATAACTCTAATATCCTACTTGAGGAGGAATTTGGACTCCAATCCCTAGTATGGTCACCAATATGTTTGGGGATTTTGATCACAAGGGTGAGCAAAAACAAAACTCTTTGATTTCCTTGGTAAGCCAACAAAGAAACACAGAACAATGATTAGTAGGTTAGTGAACCCACAAGCTAGAAAGAAATAAATAAAGCAAGATAGGAATGAAAAAATGGAAACTAAATCAAACTAACATTAAAAAGCGATGCATGAAATTGAACACCAAGAGTGGTTACCCTATAGAGAATGGTATTTGAAATTGAGAACACCAAGAGTGGTTACCCTATAGAGAATGGTATTTGAAATTGAGAACACCAAGAGGAGAAATGTGGGATTTATGAATACCTTATTCCTCCTAGGGAGGGCTCTTGAATCCCTCAAAGTAAAGCTATTACTCTCCCATTTTGAATTGACAATGGTGAATAACTCTATGGAAAATCTATCCAAGAGATGGAAAGCTTTCCCTATGTTATACTTTCCCAAGTTATTCTTAAGAGAACAAATGGCTTCTCCAAGAGTATTTAAACACCCAATGCTATGGACTTCTTCCTTCTGTGCATACAATGGCCCTCTATTTAGATAACCATAACAAGGTATTTGATAGATTGTTCCAAGTGTGAATGGAAAGTATTTTGAGGTACATCCCATCTTTTAAGTCATCCCAAGGAGAGATTTTGGATTGATATTGGGGTCTTGTCTTGAATTACATCACCCTGGAAGTGGTTGAGGCCCAACCAAATTCATAAATGCACCATTTCTACATCTGTACAAGTTTCTTCATGGACAATCACGTGGGTCACGAACTGTGTGCATTTTTATCCCCCGCGCTAACTTTGTTGGAAGTGCACACAAATTTATGGGTCGTTTTCATACTTTTGGTCACCTTTCTTAGAATTGGTTCTGTAAATATTGGAAGTATGTTATATCTTTGTTGATTGTTTTTTCATCCATTGTCTGTTTTTCTATGAGAATTTTTTTGGTGATAACAACCATCATCAGTCGGGCATAATAATAACATCCTCGAGGTGGGCATACCCATGCTTTGTAACAAAAAATAAGCATAACCACCAAAATAGTACATTGTGGATCCATGCATGATGTAGACAATTAGATCATGGCCACAAAATAAAACACTGTGGATCCATGTCATAAGTGAAAACATAGCCACGACCAAATACAAATGTGTAACTATGTCACAGTATACAAATCAATGAGATGAATTGATACCTGAGCAATCTCTAAAGTACTCATGAATAAATCCATCGCAACTTGGGAGGGAATTCCATCAAGGAATTTGGTGATCCCTGTAGAAATTCTAACTCCAGCACCTAGGTACTTTGTTATCTAGTGATTTCCTTACTACAATTAGATTAGAAACTCACAAAACAATAATACACTACTGAAATATTCAACTCAATATCATGTAGTGTAAGCATAAACAAGAAAACCAAATCAAGCACACATGAACACTATAAGTTTTGGGTAAATACCCTGGAAAAACACCTGAGGGAAAACCAGTGTTGAGAATGATTTTATTATTCTAAAATCAGGGCTCCCATAATAGGGATAGTGGCCCACTAAAAGAAATGCAACTACATACTAACCTAGAAAGGGTTGAACTAATGTACAATAATTCTAGCACACTTTTCTAGGTATCCACAACTCTCATTTCTGTGGCCCATAGATATTCGTGACTTTCCCCACTGATACCTGCGGTTATCCGTGATTATCTCCTCTTTGGCCTGTGGTTTTTTTATGGAAAAAATATACAAAAATATATGTACATTCCAATACTCTCCCATGGATTCCTTCTATTGAAACCCACCTGTGTATGCCTATGTTCTTTATTGTCCATGACCTACATGATTTCTAGATGAAGGTCCTTCTTCACTTATCAAAGATCTTGAACCACAATCCTTCATGCTCCAATACTTTGTGTCGACTCCCTCAACACCTATCAAGTCAAGTGTCTTTCTCCTTCACCCTAGCCTTGCTTTTATAATCGTGAGTTACAATCTATTTCTAATCTCAAAAGTGATATATTATTGAGATTAATTCTCACTCACTTTTAGATTTAGATTACATGTTGCATGCTAAGTAATTTTAGCATGTATCATAAATAACTCAATTAACTCATTACATAATTAATTAATAAAATAAATTTACTTTAATAATTCCTTTAACTAAACTAAATTCAAGACTAGAATGCTTTGTATGATTTCCACATGTGTATACACATAGACCTATGTAGAAATATTTCCCTAATTCTACCACTAACTTCAACAGTTCCAACCCAAGGTCTTCATCCTAAATCCCAATGGTATGAATCTACAAAATATGAATAAATGATTCGAGGTCAAGCATGGTGGAAACCATCTGATTATCAGTCATTGATGTATACCATTAAAAGAAGTGAGGGAACCCACCGATGATGATGATGGACCCAAAGATACCTAGTACAATCTAGTGGGTGTGAATAAATGAGTTGAATTCAAACACTCGTAGATTCATTCAATAGGATCCAATCAAGTAAGTCCACTACTAAAATGCAAGGGAATCTACCACTGATGTCTGCAAATACCAGGGTACTAACTGGTTTTGTTAGGAACCAAATATAAATATAGCATAGAAAAACCTCAGAATAAGTACTCAACGCCTTGAAAAAGAGATAAATTTAGATAATAAGCCTCTTCAAGGGGGAAACCTCCTTATGCCCACATAAATGTTCAATTACAAGATGATTCAAAATGAAAATGTCTCCTTGGTATATATAGGAGACTAGGAGGTATAATTACAACTAATGGCCTAAAGCCGACATAAATAAATTAACATTACTAATATAATATGCCCCAATTAAGGGGTAATGAGACACTATTTAGGGCTTAACATGCCCCTCCCCTTAAGACAAGTGTTGTCTGCAATGCTTGAGTAACTCTGGATTCTTCTGTATAAAAGACTCATCTTCCCAAGTGGGATGTTCAGCCGGTAGTTTCCTCCATGTAATGAGATACTCTAAAAAGGATCTATTCCTCAGTCGACGAATTCTTCTGTCAGTGATGGCTTCAGGCTCCAATATGATTTTGACTTCCTCATCAAGTTCTAGCAATATAGTTTGAGCTAGGATCTTGTCACCTATAGCCTTATTTAAGCTTGAAACATAGAAAACTGGGTGTACTTGTGAAGATGGAGGCAACTCCAATTTGTATTCCATAGTACTAATCTTTTGCAACACCTTATAAGGGCCATAGTACTTTGGTGATAATTTATTATCCTTCTTGGCTTTCTTGAGGGACATTTGTTTGTATGGTTGTAGTCTTAAGAAAATCAAATCCCCTACTTCGAAACTTCTTTCACTACAATGTTGATCTTCTTGTTGTTTCATATGATTATATTCCATGGTCAGGTTGTCCTTTAATATTTGGAGAACTTGTTGTTGATGCTCGATGTGATATTCCACTGCTTGAAACTTAGATTTTTCTTTTAGACAAGAAGTGATGGAAGGAGGGTGGTATCCATAGAGTGCCATAAATGGTGTCATTTTTGTTGCAGTATGAAAGGAAGTGTTATACCACCATTCTACCAAGGGTAACTATTTGAACAATTGTGTTTGTTTATCAGAGATAAAGCAACGAAGGTAACCTTCTAGACATTTATTCACTATCTTGATTTGTCCATCAGATTGAGGATGATAGGATGAGCTATGAGCCAATTGAGTACCCAAACAAGAAAATAATTCTATCCAAAAATGTCCAGTGAAGATGGGATCTCTGTCACTTACAATAATCTTTGGGCTGCCATGTATCTTTTGAAATGTCTCCATGAATGTGGTGGCAACTGTACTAGCTTTGAAGGGATGAGAGAGTGCACAAAAGTGTGCATACTTAGTCAGTCTATCAACAATCACCATGATGACACTCTTTCATTCAGACTTCGGTAACCCTATGATGAAATCCATGGAAACCTCCTCCCAACACTGACTTGGGATGGCTAATGGTTGTAAAAGAGCTGAGGTCTTAATTTTTTCCACCTTATTTTGTTGGAAAACCAAACATTTTGCCACAAACCTTTGAACATCATGTTTAAGGCCATCCCAAAAAAATTCCTTCTTGACCCTATGGTAGGTTTTTAAAAATCTTGAGTGTCCTCCTACTAGAGAGGTGTGC
>ML797581.1:151506-173029 GCA_009831015.1 Picea engelmannii | reverse complement strand
TACAATTACAAGATGATTCAAAATGAAAATGTCTCCTTGGTATATATAGGAGACTAGGAGGTATAATTACAACTAATGGCCTAAAGCCAACATAAATAAAATAACATTACTAATATAATATGCCCCAATTAAGGGGTAATGAACCACTATCTAGGGCTTAACAGGTTTCTAGATTTCAAACCTAGATAATGATCTGGAGTCGATAGGATGAAATCCATCGAATGAGGGCCTTGATGTATCCCCCATCAATCAATAGGAAAGATATAAATGTAGATGATGTGAATACTATAATGGTAGAGAACAACTGGCATAGGGATGGTTGGGATGAATGGCCTAAAGGATTGAAACTATTTGACACATGCTAAATTCCCTTGAACAAAATGACACAAAAATAAACTTGACTTGGAAGCATTGACTTAATAAGGACCAAAACAAGCACCATGGAGGACTATAAGAGTAACAAATCGATGGAGTTCGAGAACTCATAGATATGGTAATGAAACATAGATAATGGATAACCCAACTATTGGACATAGATGCAAAACAAGTGCATTGTTCAAGGGAGACTCAATGGAAAACAACCATTTGTGAAGATTACTAGACATAAAACACCCCACTCGTTTTCTTTCTTTCATGTTTGAAACAAGCAAAAAAGAAAATAAAAGTGTGCTAGATAATCTCACCCATGGATTTAACTCTCGAACTTGGGGTGGAGAATGGCGCTCAACAATATTTTCAATGTTTAAGCACTCTAGAAGATATGAAAGAAAAATCCATATACAATCTCATGGATTTAACAAGACCAAGAAAGTAAATGCTCATGTGTCATTTCATATTTAGAGAGTTTGAAAGGAAAAAGAAGACTCCAAATGTAGCCTTTTTCATAAATTTAGTGCCCAGATCCTGGAAAAGTATAAAATAATACAAGGGAGAACTCTTCTAGCCATGGCTGACTAGAGTATTCCTTTTTCGTGATTAGTCCATGTTGGGCTCATGATTTGTTTGTTTTATGATGATGATTGAATCCTTTTTTGTACCGGTACTATATGTGTATTTAACCATTTTGAAGAAGTTTTTGAAGGATTTTATATCAATTCATCATAGCTTTATACCAAGTATGTGCAATTGATGTTTTATGATGGTTTTGAGTTAAATTTGATTTGATTTAATGTCTAAAAGAGTTTTATGCGCAATATGTGCATCATAGGACAAATTCTCCATGTAATTTTCCATCCGATAGCTCATTCGACACTCCATCCAACACCTGATATGGTACTTCATCTGGCACTACGTCTGACATTGCATCCAACACTTGGAGCATAGGGGAGTTGGTGGTTGTTATATTGGAAGCCTATGTTGGGAAAAATAGCAACCTGGATTTTGTTCCCCCTCGTGGCCTCCAACTATTGAGCTCTTGACATCTCAGATTAAGAAGTTTTGCTAATCCTTGAGTGGCTTGTTCAGTTTCTAGAAGCTAAAGGTTGTTAGCACGCATTTAATGGAATTTACCAGTTTTAGAGGAGGTCGACCCTTCCAGTGGTCGACCTATCGAATTGTTATCATTATAAATACCACAGTAGTGGCCAGACAAAGTGTTAATAATTGTTAGAATCTATTCTGTTGTGTAACTCAGACATTTCTGCAAACTTGTGCTAGACTACGTTTTTTAATTTAATGCCAGAACCGTGTTGATTTAGCTCACGATTTTTTGTTGAGGAGTATCCACGACCTACTGGGGGGGGCACCAGTGGTCTGGGTGAATACTTAGATAGATAGATTGCATATTTCAGTTGTGTAGTTATCATTTACTTCATTTCATGTTATATGCATTTTATCATTTGAAATACTGTGTGTTTGATGTTCATCATTTAATTGTTTAATTCCCTTTTTGTAGGTTGCTTGTAGGAGATAGTTGTTAATACATTGTGTCTTTTAATTGTTAGTGAATGGATTGCAAGTTACTAACCTTGTTTGTGTGTTAAAATGCTAAATTGAATTTATGCATGTTAAAACAGAGTAGTTAGAACATAAAATTAGTTAACACAGAGTACAGAGTTTCTTTTACAAGTTTCGATAGATTAATAGTTGCGAGTTTTGTTAATTTAATTCTTAGTTTTAGTCATGCTTTCCTGAATCTATTTTTATTATCAATCTTGTTGTAATATTCTAAGATAGAAGTAGGTTTTTGATTATGTTTTTACAAGAATTTTAATTTGCAATCTGAGTTTAATTATGAAATTCCATTTTTAGATAGTGTTCTATAAGCATTCTAGTTTGAAATCTGATTTTTTAATAACAGATTTAGCTTAGTTTAATTTATGAAATTTCCGTTCTAGGTTTGAAATTTCAATTTAATTAGAAGTTTGAGTTTGAATTAAGCTTTCAGTTACGAGTTTATAATATTTCAAATTTACTTAAGTTAGTATAAGAGTGCATTTGAATTGAGCATAATAATGTTTTCTTATCATCGATGATTGATGCATGAATTGAGAGATCACATGGATTTTCAGGATAGATGGCTAATCTCTCATTAGATTGCTTGATTCATACTTTTCATTTCTCCATAGAAGTTAATATTGAATTTATTCCTCTTGAGCTATCACTAATCGTTAGATGCCATCGTGATGTCATAAGGCACCAAAGACATAATCATCATCGTTGAAGTTTCTTGTTATTGTAGATTAAGAATAGTTTTGATTAATATTTGAATACTGTCATGATGTTTTTAATTAAGTAGGTTAAGATTTCCCTTTGGAAATTAGAAATGATTATGAGTTTTGTCTTAAGAATAGAGTTTACTTGTTGAATAGTTTTGATTAGTTTACTTTCTAAATGGTTTTGATAGGTTTACTTGTTGAATAACTTTTACTAAATTAGTTGTTTGATTGTTTATTTGCTTACTTGTTGATGCTCATTGATTTGAATAGATTGATTAGATTAATCTGTTGTTGTTGTTTATTAAGTTGAATATAATACTTGTTGTTGCTCATTAGATTAAATAGGTTAACTTTTCCAAAGTAGGGTTTCGATATGCTTCTTTAGGAACAATCCATCGATCCATTGTTTAAAATTTTCTTAGGATAAATAGCTAAAATTTCTTAATAGGGTTTGCTCATTGATAGTCTTTGCTTAAGTAGATTAACCCTTAGATAGACCATATCCTTAGTTAGATCATACTTCCTCTAGTTTTTCTTCCTTGACTCATATAGTGCTACAACTCTAAGTTTACTTACCTCGGGTTGACAATTTAATTGAGAGATTTAGTGCATATAGAACACCCATCATTTTGGGCATTGTTTTTGGGGAGTTGTTTTAAGGTAGGAAATAATTAGGAGATAGATCATTTTTGAACCTTAACACTAGTTTGGTGGTGGGGGAACTTTATGATGAGAGGTAAGAACCTGCACATCTTTTATAGTAGCTTCCTCCAAACCCAATGGTAGTTTTTCTATTTGTTTTCTTTCATGAACAGACCTAGGGACCCAAAGGGCAGATACATTAAAACCAAGGCAAATATTTCAACCAAGGTTCCTTCTAACCTTTTCGGGGGAAGTAACATTCCACTCATTAACTCTGTATAATGATACCAAAAAGAAGGATCTAGCTCAACCCAAAGATCTAAAGTAGTCTCTAAAGAGGCTAAAACAGGGAGCACTATAGAACAAAAAATTGAAGCATAAATAATAGTGGGATAGGAGGAAAATCCACTCGAGCCTTCCATAGAACCAACCAACACAAACTTCATTTTTTTACCACCATCAAGAAATCCTAAATTTGTAGACATCATAGACCCTGAACAGGTGAATACTTTGTTTGGTAGTTCAACCAACATAATTGTTTCCCAAATTGAAACAGAAACTTTGGCACCAATAATCTCAAACAGCTCGAGTAGAGTCCCAAACATCCAAGAAGTAGGAAGACCTTCCAACCAAAGTGATACCTTTCTTAGAAAAGAACCTTGGGATACTTTGTTCTCTTCAAGGATAAAACCATTTAGGTACTCTCTTTTTGGAAATCAAACTAGTATGGATGACCAAGAGTATCACAACAATGTAAGACACGAGGAGGGAGAATAAGATGGAAACCAAACCGATACCAACTTCAGGTTTCCAATTTTGGACACCACACATAATGTCCATATGAAAAAAATTCCCCTCTTGGAACTTCCCACCTTTTATGGTAAAAGAAGTGAAGACCCAGATACTTCCTATTTGAGTTCGACATCTTGTGTAGGAGCTACAACTAATTACAAGATGCCCAGAAACTAAAACTCTTTCCTTCCACCCTCAAGGACTCTACAATAAGATGGTTCATGGTGTTGGGAAAATCCAGTATTAGGTCTTGGGAGGCCATGAAAGATATATTCCTTAAGAATTACCAAGATTACTGCAAATCCAAGGATTCTCGTAATGACATTTTCAAAATCCAATAATTAGAGGACAAGAATATCGAGGATTATAAGGAACGGTTTGCTTATATCTCACAGCAATCGAAGTACCATGACCTTCCAGATGATGGAGTTAGGGATATTTTTCTTAAGGGGATTTCATAGGAATACCTAGAGATACTTAACCTGATGGAATCAGGTGACATCTCCCATAAACCATTTTCCAAAATTTGTGAAATGTGTAAGAACTACTCAAGGAGTAGAGACAAAACATGGAAGAATGTTTGGGATCCTTATAGTAGAAACTTAAAACTAGTTAGTTCAGGTGGTATCACAAGAGTAGAGATAGGGAACCTTTTAGAGTACTTAAAAATAGATATCTTAAGAACAATAGGGTCTGAGTTGGACACCCTAAAGATTAAAAAGAAACAGGAGGAGGAAAATGCAGCAATGAGCATATTTTTCCCAAGATGTAGGAGGAAGCATTCCTCAAGGGAATGCCCATTAGACAACATTTTAGTCTGTTGATTCTGCATGGAGGACCACTCAGATAAACATTTTCCATCATTTCCTAGTTTGTTAGCCATCTATAAAAGTGGGGATCCTAGGGAGTCCTCTTATGCACCTAGGAGGCCATGGAAACCTAGGAATCAACCTACATACATGGATCTACAGCCTCAAGTTCCACCCTATTATCAACAACCACAACGGTGGAACTCACTGAGTTGGGAAAATGGGTCTACATAGTATTACCATCCTTTGCTTCAAGGATGGAGAGGAGGGAAAAAACAAGGAAACCCTTAAGCTCCAGCTATCCCTATGCCCAATCATCCTTACCCTCAGTTTCCACCAAACATCCCACCACTTTTGCCAGGTTTTTCTCCAACACATTTACCTCTTCTTCCACAAAAACTACAACAATACCAGAATGCAAGATCCCCAAGACCGACATTATTACCGGCACAACCAGTGACCAAACCCAATAATAATCCCACTCAACCTCTTCACAATGTTGAGATACAGGCCTTCCGACATATGTTATTTTTACTGTTCCATTGTTGGAGATTCAACTAAGGTCAGGAAAATTTCTGGATAGGAAGAGGCCTTCAATAGTCATCCGGGAAGAAGAAGAAGAAGAAACCCACAAACAACCCACAGATGACACTAGGTGGGAAGATGTTGTTATTCCTAAGGACCAAGAACCCAAGCTTCCCCAAAATGAACCTTCACAAATTACGAAGGCCCCTGCTTATCCATAAATATTAGTAATCAAGAAACCTACCACCCAATCGGAATTTGACATATTGAATGAATTGAAGAATATATGTGTCAAAATTCCCTTGCTATAAGCCATTAAGGACATTCCAATCTACAACAAGGTGGTCAAAGAATTATGTATTAAGAAGCCATGAAGGAAGCAGAAGGATCCTCCAACAATACATTTGATAAGAGAACTTTTTGAGTACATATCAGAGCAGCCTAAGGTCGCAAAATATGGGAACCCAGGAAACCCCGTAGTGACCATAACCATTAAAGAGGTTTCCATAAAAAAAACTCTCATAGACCTAGGGGCAACCATCAATGTTATGACTGTTACTACCTTGGAGGAATTACAACTAAAACCTCTTCTTAGACCTACCCCAACTATTTTGGAGTTAGCAAATAAGACAAGGGTTATACCTGAAGGAATTTTGGATGATATCATAGTTAATTTAGCCTCATGGGAGTAACCAGTAGAATTTCTAGTCATCCACTCAAAGGATCCTACCAAAGGGCATCCCATTATATTGGGAAGACCTTGGTTGTCCATAGCCAATGCATTTATTGGATTTATAGAGGGAGAAATGACCATCTCAAATGGAATCTCTATCTAGAAGCTCACCATATATCCACCAGCTCAACCTATCATGGAGAATATATGGTGGCTTGAATGTCCATATAAAAATGAATAATGGAAAGAACACGTGTTTCCAAGTGATCATTCCTGAGCACTTCAGGAGCACACAACATGAAATGTGCTAAACCAGTTTATTTCTGCTATCACGTGTGTTGATTTTCCACAATATTTTCCCCAATTTGAGTACATGTTTCGGTAATAATTTCAAGAACATTTGGACCCATCGATTTCATCTTCGACATATTTTATCTTCGAGATATATGATTCTACCAAATCTTATACCATGCCCTATGAAATTAGTCTAGGAAAATTTCTACATATAAATTCTGGACTAGATAAAAACCAACAAAAGCAGTTAGTAAGTGTCCTTAAAGAACAATCAGGGGAATTTTCCTGGGAATACAATGACATGAAGGGTATACACCCTGACACATGCATTCATCATATATATACCCAAGGGGAAGTAACACCTATTAGGCAACCCCAAAGAAGGATGAACCCAACTCAAAGATATAGTAAAAGAGGAGATCCAAAATTTATTAAATGTTGGATTTATTTATCCCATATCTAATAGTAAATGGGTATCCCTGCTTGTAATGGTTCCAAATAAAGTAACCAGGAAATGGTGAATTTGTGTTGATTTCTAAGAACTTAAAAAGGCCACTATGAAGGATTATTTTCCTCTTCCTTTCATTGACCAAGTCTTGGATACCCTGTCAGGAAATAAATATTTCTCCTTTTTAGATGGATACAACGGGTACAATCAAATTCTCATAGCACCTGAGGACTAGGACAAGACTACCTTCACGTGTCCTTGGGGAACCTATGCCTGTAGGGTCTTACCATTTCGATTATGTAATGCTCCTACCACATTTCAACGAGCGATACTTGGGATATTTGTTGACCTTATTCATGATTGTGTGGAGGTATACATGGATGACTTCACAGTATATGGAAATACTTAACAGGAAGCCTTAGATAACTTAGAAACAGTCATTACTAGATGATAAGAAATGAACATGTCTTTAAGTCATGAAAAATGTAAAATGTTATTGACTGAAGGAGTGGTTCTAGGACATCACATTTCATGTGAAGGGAATAGATTCGATCCTGCTAAGATTGAGGTCATCGTCAAACTTCCACCCCCAAAGACTTAGAAAGAAGTGAGAATATTTCTTGGACATTCTGGATATTACCGACGGTTTATTGAAAATTTCACAAAGATTATTGCACCCATGTTTGGATTGTTAATAAAGGATGTTGATTTTCTTTGGACTAAGCAATGTCAAACCTCCTTTGAAACTCTTAAAGATAAGTTGTTTGTGGCACCAGTTCTTAGGAGGTCTAATTGGGCTCTCCCATTTCACATATCTACTAATGCCTCCAACACTGAAATAGGAGGAGTATTAGAGAAGAAATAAGACCATGAGTCCTATGCCATTTATTTTGTGAGCAAGAATGTGTCCCCTGCCGAGTTAAACTATATAGTCATCGAAAAGGAATTATTGGCAGTAGTTCATGCTATCAATAAGTTTCACCACTACGTCACATGTTACGAAGTATTTGTACATACAAATCACTCCGCCATTAGATTTCTCATGAATAAACCCATAACTAATGGCCAAGTGACTAGGTGGATCCTGCTATTGCAAGAGTTTAATATCATTTTTCTTGACCAACCTGGAAAGGAAAATTTGGTAGCTGGTTTTCTTTCACGCATAAAAAATGAAGATGATGATATTCCCATAGATGATAGTTTCCCAGGTGAGCACCTTTTTTCCCTTTCTGTAAATACCCCATGGTTTGTATATATGGAAAAATATTTGGCTACTAGGAAGTTACCATCTCATTTGCCACCTCATAAAAATTGTATAATTATTACGCAAAGTTTCAATTACTCTTGCGTTGGCCATGAACTTTTTCATACTGGCCCAGATTTGATTATTCGTAGATGTGTCCGAGAATATGAGATACCATAAATTCTATGAAGTTTTCATGATGGACCATGTGGTGGCCATTTTTCTGACAAACGTACAACATATAAGGTGTTACATTCAGGTTTCTATTGGCCTAGCATTTTTAAGGATGATGCCAAGTATGTGAGAAGTTGCAATAGTTGTCAAAGGATAGGAAGACACACATCAGTTGAAGAAATTCCCTTGCATGCCCAAGTTATGATAGAACCTTTCACGAAATGGGCCCTTGACTTTGTAGGACCAATTTCACCCATGTCTCATAAGAAAAATTATATTTTGGTTTGTACAAATTGTGTCACCAAGTGGGTAGAGGCAAAAGACCTATTCAGGGCTACAGAAAAATTCGTTGTCGAATTCATTTATGAATACATCTTTACCTTCATTGTTTTGCCTTGTGAAATTGTTATAGACCAAGGCACTCAATTCACTTCCAAGCTAATGAGATAACTAAAGGAGAAATATGGGATCAAGAATTGTAAGTCTTCTCCATACCACCCACAAGCTAATGGTCAGGTAGAGTTAAAAAACAAAGTTCTGGAAGTTATATTAAACAATATTGTTCAATTGCATCATCGATATTGGGATGATAGGATTCTAGAGGCTTTGTGGGCATATCGGACCACCTAGAGAAACACCACTGGGAATACCCCTTATGAGCTAGTGTATGGGAAACAAGTACTTCTACCAATAGAATTCCAAGTAAGGACCTTTCGTATTGTCGCAGAATTGGGATTAAACTTAGATGAGGATCAGAAATAATGATCCCTACAATTAAATGAGTTGGATGAGATCAGGCAAGATGTTATCCAATGAACAATTTTAGTCCAAAACCAGAGGATAAAGTGGCATGGCAAGTTTATTAATAAGAAACACTTCCAACTTGGTGATTGGGATTTGTTGTTTGACTCCTGATTTAAAACCTTTAAAGGAAAACTTACCACTCAGTGGCTGGGTCCTTACGAGGTAGTCACCATATATGATAATCGGGATGTGAAAATTAAAACAATTGACGATGGACAAGTCTCCTTCGTAGTAAATGGACATCGAATCAAACATGATCACAAACCCACTTCCAAAGTATATTTTCTACAGGTCATGTCAATTGACATGGCATTGGACTTAGTAGATGGGGAAGTCCCCCCTTGTTCCTGAATGTTTTTTTGAATTTTTGATTGTACATATGTAAATAATTTTAAAATATGTTGATAGACAATTCTAGAGATTTGTGTAGGTATTTATTTCACCAGGAGTAGACAGTTTCAAGGAGATATAAACGAGGCATTTTCCTTCAAAATATTGCTATATTTGAACCTTGTTGTCTGCTAAGCATCGATTGAATAATTATTTTTCGTAATTAGCCACATTTTTGCAAAGATTTCCATCTTCATTTTCTCAAGGCATCTTTAATAGTAGATGCTCTTAAACCTTCACCACTAGATATAAGGAAGTGATACCTTGACCATCAAACTTAGAGGTTACTCGTACAATTTTCCCAAGAAACATGAGTAAGTGAGTAAAGTATCTTTATTAAAGAGTAACAAGGAGGTCTGATTAGCGGTTAGCCATGGAAACATCACAATAACTAAAAAAAAGAAGAAAGTGAGTTGAGCCTAAAGATACCTTCATTTTCTTTCCCAATAATACCATCTACTTCACGCTAAAAATGGTTGATTATATCATATCTTTAGATAGGCCACATCCTATAGGTGGGGCCATATTCTAACCATCTCGTCAGACCAATATATAAAATTTATCTCTACACTTAACAAGTTGTAAATCTTTGGTTATTGGGAGAATTGACTAGTTTCCTATATTTTTTATTGTCAGGTGTCACAACACTTAGGAGTGGGGGAGGGGTTTCATGAGCTGACAAATGACAACACTTCCTATCTATAATCCATGAGAAGAAGAAGTAGAATCTTTGTAAAAAATTATGTATATTGTTTTCATGATACAGGCTATTATATCAACAGTTATTTTTATTGAAATTCTCACAGTGTGTTATAAACCTATTGTATATTTCTTTGAAAAACCACTTAACTAGTTTTTCTCTACAAACTGTTCATTACAGACTACGGTTACATGCCTTATAAATACGATATAGAGGAATAGATTGTTATGATGTGTGAGAACTATGGAAAAACAAGTAATAAGGAAACACTCTTATCTTGTCTTTGCTCCTGTTCACTATGACTGTCAAAAGTGTTTAAGACTGAGTGTTATGGATAAAACATCCATTACAG
This sequence comes from Picea engelmannii, assembly GCA_009831015.1. Taxonomy (NCBI): domain Eukaryota; kingdom Viridiplantae; phylum Streptophyta; class Pinopsida; order Pinales; family Pinaceae; genus Picea; species Picea engelmannii. The sequence continues at coordinate 162,526 of ML797581.1, read as the reverse complement.
GATGAACACATTTCATTCCGCATATGACTACCATATGGAGTGACGTATGGAGTTCCATTTGAAAGACCATATGGGGTGCCATATGGATGAATGGATGACGTGCCATATGAAGGATCATATAAGGTGAATACACAGTAAATGACCACGATTTCAGGTAAACAAGGATCGTTTTGGATTAATTTGGTTGTTCAGTTGCATGATAAGATAGTTAAATGGCATTTGATAGTCAAATGATACAATTTTTAAACACATATTTATGATCAAATTTCCAAGTAGAAGACTTGGACATTGATCTAACTCCTTCATCATTATGATTGCCTCCAAAAGATACTCTTAGAATTTGAAATCGATGCACTTATACTCACACATGGAAACTCGTGTGTGATGAATGCATCAAGGAATTCAATTGTTTCCACCTTGGGTGCATTCAAAATTAGAGGGTTAGCTTAAATTGGTATCTCATTCATGAATTGTGCTCATCCTCTGCCCAATTGCGCTCGTCCTCTATCCAATTTTGATCCTTTGTTCATTCTTCACACTGTCACCATGCCCAAACGATACGAGTTGTCCTCCTATGCCAACCTCTTTTCTATCCCCGAGTTCGCACAGTGTAGGGAGGTATTCCTTCACGTAGGGTGGGGACCGTTCTTGTCCCATCTGTAGGGCCACGATGATGACATTTCTATGAAATTCTCCCTCAGATTCGATGGAAGGATGGAATGTGTGCGGTCTCTGTCCTTCTTGGTCTCTTAGGAGTCAATTTCCTCATCCACAAAGCTTCCAAGAGTTGGAGATCGTTGGTTCAAACACCACCAGTTGCCACGGTCAAGATACAACAGGGTTTTTAAGCCTGAGTTTCATAATGTTTCTGGAGCCAATGGATAGTCCAAGGAGTGATTAAAGATGAGCTAATTAACCCTCTGATTTTCATCACCAGAATCATCACTTGTGAAGGTAGATATTATGTTTTTAAAGCCTACCATTTTCGATTATTAGCTCATTTCCAATTCAATAAGCCATTGAATTTTCCTTTTTACTTCTTGAAAAATCTTGAGAAGATGTCTTCCCAAGTACGAAAGAATTTGGCCAATACTCATAACAACGTATTCCACCATGACCTCATCAAATGGCTTGTTATAACCAAGTTGGGAAAACAGTGGAAGACACGGGATGAGTTCATTTATCAATTTTCAAACCCCCATCTTACAATCAAGACCAGCAAGAAGACACTTGATCTAGGGAATGTTACTCCATCCAAACCCCATTCTCCAAAGACTCCAAACCCTCCTACTCAAGCTATCCATCTGCCAGAACAAAATACCAAACTTGTTGATACCCTTGCAGCCCCATCGGGAATGAAGGAAAAGAATCCTATTGATAAATCTCCAATTCCATCAACATCTATTGATCCTACACACAAAAAGTTGCAAGAGGCAATTCAACAAGGTTTCCCTATAGTCCCTACAAATAGGAGAGGATCTAATCGATTCAAAAGAGGATATTTTCAAAAAATTACCTAGAATACAAGTGGGAAGCCTAATGTAAAACACCCAGACACTCCATATGCGATCCAAGTATATTCCAATCTCAGAAGCCCCCATAAAAGACTTAGGAAAGTTTCTGCAAAAGAATTGGATCCTGACAAAGAAGCAAAATCTAAACCCATTCTCCCTCATAAAACCTCTGTTACTCCTACCTCAAAGATGCCTACACCAGATCCCAAAAGTGATAGACTCTTTACATATTTCAAGGGATCCAATCCCTCCTCTAATATATGTGATCATACTCCAACCATTGAAAAATTACAACAAGAAAATGTTCAGTTGCTGCAACAGTTGGAAGACAGGAATACCATGGATAGACATCTTCACTATGACAATGCAATATTACAAGCAAGGGTGAATTCCCTCCAATAGTTGGTTGATCAAATGACCAATGACAATCGTAGCCTCCGTGCACAATTGAAACACTACAAGAGGGCGAAGAAAAATTCTTCAGGGAAAGAATCTTCTAAAGCTAATCCATCCCCTGCTCAACAAGTCTAGTCATATTGGGCAATTCATTTTTGTTTGCAGTGGGACCTGCAAAATATTAGGTGTGGGGGTAATGTTGGGCTCGTGATTTGGTTATTTTATGATGATGATTATTGAATCCTTTTTGTACCGGTATTATATGTGTATTTAACCATTTTGAAGAAGTTTTTGAAGGATTTGATATCAATTCATCATACCTTTATACCAGGTATGTGAAATTGATGTTTTACTATGGTTTTGAGTTAAATTCAATTTGATTTAATGTCTAAAAGAGTCTAATGCAAGATTTGTGTGTCATAGGATGAATTCGCCAAGTAATTTTCCATCCAGTAGCTCGTTCGACACTCCATCTAGCACCTGATCCGGTATTTCATCTGACACCGCGTCCAGCACTGCATGCATCCCTTAGAGTGTAGGCGAGTTGGTGGTTGTTATAATGGATGCCTGTGTTGGGCGAATCAGTGACCTGGGTTTTGTCCCCCCTTGTGGCCTCTAGCTATTGATCTCTTGACATCTCAGATTAAGAATTTGTGCTAATCATTGAGTGGCTTGTTCAGTTTCTAGAAGCTAAAGGCTGTTAGCACGCATTTAATGGAATTTACCAATTTTAGAGGAGGTCGACCCTTCGAGTGGTCGACCTATTGAATTGTAATCATTATAAATACCACAGTAGTGGTTAGAAAAATTGTTAAGAATCGTTAGAATATATTTTTTTGTGTAACTAAGACATGTATCCAAACTTGTGCTAGACTGCATTTTTTAATTTAATGCCAGAATCATGTTTATTTAGCTCGCGATTTGATGTTGAGGAGTAGCGACGACCTATTGGGGGCCCACCAATGGTATGGGTGATTACTTAGATAGATAGATTGCATCTTTCAGTTATGTAGTTATCATTTACTTCATTTCCTGTTATATGTATTTTATCATTTTAAACACTGTGTGTTTGTTGTTCATCATTTAATCGTTTAATTCCTTTTTTGCAGGTTGCTTGTAGGAGATAGTTGTTAACATGTTGTGTCTTTTAATTGTTAGTGAATGGCTTGCAAGATACTGACCTTGTTTGTGTGTTAAAATGCTAAATTGAATTTTTGCAGGTTAAAACAAAGTAGTTAGAACAGAGTATTAGTTAACACAGAGTACAAAGTTTCTTTTATAAGTTTCGATGGATTAATAGTTGCGAGTTTTGTTAATTTAATTCTTAGTTTTAGTCATGCTTTCCTGAATCTATTTTTCTTATCAATCTTTTTGTATTATGCTAAGATAGAAGTAGGTTTTTGATTATGTTTTTACAAGCATTTTAATTTGTAATCTGAGTTTAATTATAAATTTACAGTTTTAGATATTGTTCTATAAGCATTCTAGTTTGAAATCTAAGTTTTTAATAATAGATTTAGCTTATTTTAATTTATGAAATTTCCATTCTAGATTTGAAATTGCAATTTTAATTAGAAGTTTGAGCTTGAATTAATATTTTAGTTACGAGTTTATAATCTTGCAAATTTACTTAAGTTAGTATAAGAGTGCATTTTACTTGAGCATAATAATGTTTTCTTATCATCGATGATTGACGCATGAATTGAGAGATCACATGGATTTTCAGGATAGTTGATATTTCTTCTATGATGACTAAGCTCTTGTTAGATTACTTGATTCATAATTTTCATTTCTCCATAGACGTTAATATTGAATTTATTCCTCTTGAGATATCACTAATAGTTAGATGTCATCGTGATGTCATAAGGCACCGAAGACATAATCATCATCTTTGAAGTTTCTTGTTATTGTAGATTAAGAATAGTTTTGATTAATCTTTGAATATTGTCATGATGTTTTTAATTAAGTAGGTTAAGGTTACAACTCTAAGTTTACTTACCCCGGGTTGACAATTTAATTGAGGGATTAAGTGCATAGAGAACCCATCAGTCCATCTGGTCTAAAATGGATAAACTTACATCAAATAGACATCCTTTCAAATCCATTTAATGAGTGTGAAAGGAAACAATCTCACTCGGAAATATTTTCATGTTTAGGGATTATGAAAAAAGATTAAAGGAGACTCCAGGGTGTACCTTTTTCATGGTTTGTTGCCAAGTGCGAAAAAGGGGTAATAGTAAGCTCAACTAGAGAGAACGAGTGGTTTTCAATGAATTTCTAGGTGCATGTAACATGATTTAATCAATGAACTACAAAAATAAACACGATAAATGATGCCCACTCGTAACATTAGTTCTCATCCAGGGGTGTTGTAAAATGGGAGAAAATAGATGGATAGCAGTCAAACATAGTCGTGATGCAATAAGCAATCGAATAAAATGGTGTAGAAGCAATGAGAATCAAGTTGGAAGTGACAATAAAATGCGACCATTTAAACAATAGAACTGGTGGGAACCTAAGGTATAATGTTGGCAATATGGATGGTTAATAATGCAAAAAGGGAAATGTAGGGAAAAACCTCTCCTTATATGCCAGGTTAGAGACATGTACCTCAAGTTCAATGGATGCCCCCATCTTAACAATTTCCCTAGAATTGTGTCGACAGACGTAAACTAGATTCCAAGGTCAATACATAATGAAATCCTAAAAATAATTTTGTTTTGGATTTTTTGGATATGATGTACACATAACAAAAGGCACTCAAACCACACACCTGTGTACAAGGCACTACACAACTTCATGGTTTATACAATGGAGAGGCCATTTCTAGGTTCATGCCAAGGATATTTTTCATAATGGAAGAACTCATGACCCATTGGAGGCATCATATGGCACACCATGTCGAGGTCATGAAACATAGGAATGTATTTTTTCATACGAAGATACTCATCATGAGTGGTTTTGCGAGCTAAGGAATCTCCTTTATGGGATCCATCAAGACATGGGGTAAGAAAAAAACAAAAATATTTGATGGGAGAGATGGAAGATAATTTAGTGGCAATTTCTTGAAAAGATAACTGAGGTGGAAAAGAGTCTAGGCTAGGAGGCTGACTAGATTTCCCAACCAATTCCCCCAGTTTTGAAGCAAGAATCATTATGTTAACTCTCATTTGTTCCAAATCGGGGAAAATGAAGGTGTGATGATATTCCTCCTCTCTAGGATTATCAATGGAAGCCATGATTTCCTAGATGGCCTTTTTTGAAAGAAACTTAATATCTAGGAAATCATGTGAACTAAGAGAGTCAATAACCCATATGGGAATAGAAGGTTGATCACACTCCACATGAAGATGGAGTTTTTGACTAGTGTCGATGGATGATGATGGGATGGATTCTCCATGTGATTCAACATCTTCAGGATGAGGTACCACCCAAGGATCGACTAACCTGAGGGATTCATTGGTAGATGAGAAGATCATGTTGATAGGAGCGATATGGGTGGTGTTAGGTGAATGAAGGGGGAATATCCCCATAAGAAACAAATCCTTAAACATACCTACACTGACTCTTTCATACCCCCTGGAAGACTCACCTACAAAGGACACATTGGTTCTAGGGCTAGCTCATAAGTCAGGTGTGCAATAATCCAATTGGTTGATTGTGACTATCTTTATTTTATGGGGAAAATGTATGACGTGGAAAATAGTAGATGTAATAATATTCATTGCATATAACCAAGTGCGACCCAATAGAATATTATAGTCAAGTGTGGAATCACCACTTCAAATTCTACAGAGACAGTCTTTCCCCCGAGCTTGATGGGTAAGGATGTGATATTTTCGTGACGTTTGAAAGAATATCCTTCAAAATATCTTAGGATGGTTGGAGATGTGGTGAGTTGTGTAGAACAAAGGGATTTCCAACATGACAAAGACATAATGAAAGTAGTCATTCCTTTGTCAATCACCATAAGAAATATATTCTTGTTCAGACAACCAACTGTGATTTTCAATGCTAGTTGGTGTGAGAGACAAGGCTCACTCTATTATATGTCAAAGAAAATAATATTGGACTCTGAAGGGTCGATTCCCACTATGGTTGATAGAAAGGATTTATTTTGTGAAGGACAAATTTGCAATACTTTAAGTGTTGACATGTCACATGGTGCTTTGGAGAGGTCTTCCACTATACTATAGTGTTGAGCTGCCCGAGAATTTGGATTATGGGTATTCCATTGAAGTAACCCTTTTGGAGGGAGGATTGCAAGTGTGAAATATGGTGTCTCTAAAGTTAGAGGGCCATTAGGTGGTATAGTCAATGTAGGATCCTTTGATGAAGGTTCCCATTCTTTGGAGTCATATTTCTTCACTCAAGTGGATAGTGCCACCGTTGATTTAACCATCGTAATATTTTAGGATGAGGACTCTGCATTGCCTCCCGTTGGGGTGCAGGAACTTGGGTGACCATTTGTTGTTGCTAGGGGAAAGGGTTGGTTAATACTGCTTATTGGGAATGAAATCCCCCTCGCTCAAAGTATTGATGAATCTTGGAAATGATAGGGAATTATTTGGTGAATTGGCCCTCCTTATATACCATGAAAGGATACTTTACCTTTATTTTTTTTATTCCCCCAACATTGGGGTCTTGGGTGTTTAGACTCTCTTGCTGGTTAGAATATTTTTTGGATTTACCCTTGTTTTTGTTATTTCCTCAAGATTGTTGAGATGAAACATATTGAACCACATTCACCTCAATGGTTTGTAAAGGAACGAGAGAATACTTAGTATTGGTACCGGCTTGCAATTGTGTCGTAGACTATGATTTTACAGAACCCACTACGCCATCAACATGGGATCTTGGGGATGGTTTTGACAGATCATTTGACAGTTGAGAAGCATGAGGGATCAAATCATATAGTGTGCCCAAATGGGAATACACCAAGTTTAAATATTAAGCATGACTGATGGCTTTGTCCTCGGTATAGTGCCTCCCATGGAGACATCTCTACCAATGGGCAAGGGGAGTGACTTTGTGAACCAATCTGCCATGAGTTGGTCCAGAATAATGGCTATAATAAACCATATTTTTCACCTCCATTCATTAATATGATAAAAAAATATGAGTGGATGTGGATTGTTGAAGCGAGGTTAAAATATTGATATCAGTCTCATATTGAATGGGTAGTTGGAAGTGAGACAGAAAATTCATGACAAGAGAATTAAAGTCGGAAAAGGAGTTACGCGACAACTCAATATACCATTTGGTTGTTGCACCTATAATAATTCTTTAGAAACGTCTCAGCCAAATGGAGTCGTCCATTAAGAAGTTAGAAAAACACCGAATATGGAAGGTCATTATGTGGTTGTTAGGATCTTTTCCAGGTTTTCCATCGAATTTCAGGATTTCAGACAGTAGTTTGGAAAGAATAGGGGGCCAAAACAGGGCATGTTGTATGGAATCGTTTGTAAAATGCGACAAATCTAGAATATATAAGATAGACAAGAAAGGAATTTTTTGGTTTGGTTGCGAATACTAGAAGTGCAGATGTGGCATCAAGGTACCAGTAAGACCATACACAGGTTGGGATGGCATGTTAAATATAGATTGTCCACCCATATATGGTTGAGTGGCTTTAGGAGTAGGGAGCATGAGGTTCATTGGTTGAGTGGGAAAATATCCTTACAGAGAGATTCCCACTGGATCGGGTTGACCCCATGGAGTATTTGGCACTTCTGGATGGGGTAAACCACTAGAAATACTTGTAGGGTTTTCAAGAATGGTATGACCTCTAGACTAAGGTTGGTTTTCAGGAAAGGATTTTCCCCAAACTAGTTTTTGTTCGTACACTATTTTTTGACCTCGACTGGCTATTTCCCCAAATATGAAGATGGCCCTATAGTTGAGGGTTTCCCCCAACTGGTCATTATCCCCAACCAATTTTTTTACCTCCAACTGGTTATTGGATCCAAGCAGGTTGTTGTACATATGAAGGTATCCCCCCATATTTTTGTTGTCCCTAGATCGAATATTGTCCCATAGCTTAAGGTTGTCCTTCAAATGGAACTTGACCTAGAACTGGAGGTTCCCCCTGGTTAGGAATTGACCCATAACTAAAGGCTACCCTCCAATGAGGTACTGGAATACATATGAAGGTGTCCCTACAACTGTAATGTGCTCTCGAGTTGTAGGTAGAACAATTTGTGGAAATTTCATTGGGTTAACTGTAAGTTTTAAACCTATGAAGTAAAGCAATGCATATAGATTCTTAAGCAAAACATAACTTAATCAATGGATCATTCATATAGTACAGAGAGATTTATATCGGAAACCCTCAACTGGGAAAACCTTTCTTCTATTCATTATATCCAATTTCACCATTCACTATACAATATATACAATGTTTTTAGGTATTCCGTAGATACCAAAACCCTAATCCCTAAAACCGAGATTGTTTTTATTAAACCGCTAAAAATAGAAAAATCCACTAAAAATAGAAAAAAACGCAGGGATTGTCAGATGCAGTTGTCATATATGACGTGCCCACACACACACGTTAAAATAATATAACACATACCCAACATTCTCCCACTTGTTGTTTTCTTTGCATCCAAGGGTCTAGGGGATTATATAGTCAACAATCCAGGGAAGCAATGCCCATTGCTACTCTACACTAGGATAACTTTTTTATGCTCACAGACTTTGTCAATGAATCTGCAACATTCTTCAAAGTGTCAATATTTTCTAGCAACACCTTCTTTTCCTCAACCATGTCTCTCACAAAGTGATATTGAACATCAATATGCTTTGTCTTCAAATGATAAGCTAGGTTCTTTGCCAAGAAGATTGCACTTTGACTCTCACAATCTAATCTCACTACTTGTTGTACCAAACCAATACCTGAACACAATATTTTTAACCATGCTGCTTCCTTTCTTTCATGAGTGGCTTCCATGTATTCAACTTCTATAGTTGAGAGTGCCACTACAACCTGCCATTTTCTCATCCAACTGATTGCTCCTCCAAATAGGTTAAACACATACCCACTTGTAGATCTTCTGCGATCCATATCTCCAGCCCAGTCCGCATCAACAAAGTCATGTATGTCCACCACTTTGTCCAATCCTGGTCTTCCTTGGTAGCACAATCCATAACTGGTGGTGCCACGAAGATACCTGAAGACCCTCTTTACTACTGTCCAAATATCCTTCCCTAGTTTTGACATATACCTACTCAAAACTCCCACTGCATGTGTAATGTCTGGTCTAGTATTGACCATTTCATACATCAAACTACCAACTGCACTGGCATATAGAACATGGGACATGTCCTCTTCTTCTTCCTGTGTCTTGGGACACTGATCTACAGATAACTTTACACCTATAGGAATAGGAACCTTGAACGATTTACTTCCATGCATATTAAACTTCTGCAATATTGTCTCAACATATTTTCTCTGATTCAACTAGAGTTTCATGTTTGCATGATTTCTTTTAATCTCCATTCCTAGAATGAAGTTAGCAACACCGAGATCCTTCATGTCAAATTTGGAGGATAGCTGGGATTTTACCTCCTTGATAACATCCATGTTATTTCCTACCAACAGCATGTCATCAACATACAACAGTACATAAATGAAGTGATTACCAACCTACTTGGAATATACACAGTGATCATCCCTGCTTCTTACAAATCCCAATCCAAGGATGTATGTCTCAAACTTTTGGTACCACATCCTAGGTGATTGCTTCAGACCATATAGTGACTTTTTTAGCTTACAGACCAACTCTTTATTTCCCTTCACTACAAATCCTTTTGGCTGCTTCATGTAGATTTCTTCTTCCAGATCCCCATGTAGGAATGTTGTCTTCACATCCATCTGTTCCACTTCAAGATCAAAAGAAACAACAATAGATAAAATAAATCTAATATAAGTTGACTTAGCAACAGGAGAAAAAATCTCACCAAAGTCAATTCCCTCTACCTGGGAATAACCTTTTGCTACTAACTGAGCTTTGTATTTCTCCACTTTACCTTATGAATTAAACTTCTTCTTGAACAACCATTTGCTACCAACCGATTTTCTTCTAGCTGGAAACTCGACTATATCCCATGCCTCATTCTTATCCAAGGCATCCATTTCTTCAACCATGGCCTTCTTCCAGAGTTTACTATCCTCTAAATTCACTGCTTCCCTGACAGTTATGGGATCATCATCAGTAATAGATAAAGAAAACTTGGAATGAAAATTAGGTGGACTATACCGTTCTGGTTGCCTTCTATCTCTCACTGTTAAGAACAAAATATCAATATAGCATAGAAAATCCTCAGAAAAATCACTCAACGCCTTGAAAAAGAGATAATTTCAGATAATAAGCCTCTTCAAGGGGGAAACCTCCTTTTACCCCACTTAAATGTTCAAGTCCAAGATGATTCAAAATGAAAATTTCCCCTTGGTATATATAGGAGACTAGGAGGTATAATTGCAACTAATGGCCTAAAGCCGACATAAATAAAATAACATTACTAATATAATATGCCCCAATTAAGGGGTAATGAGCCAATATTAGGGCTTAACATGCCCCTCCCCTTGAGACAAGTGTTGTCCGCAACGCTTGAGTAACTCTGGATGCTTCTGTATAAAATACTCATCTTCCCAAGTGGAATCTTCAGCCGGTAGTTTCCTCCATTTAATGAGATACTCTGAAATGGATCTATTCCTTAGCTAGAGAATTCTTGTGTCAGTGATGGCTTCAGGCTCCAATATGATTTTTCCTTCCTCGTCAAGTTCTAGCAATATAGTTTGAACTAGGATCTTGTCGCATATAACCTTCTTTAAGCATGAAACATGGAAAATTGGGTGTACTTGTGAAGATGCAGGCAACTCCAATTTGTATGCCATAGTACCAATACTTTGCAACACCTTATAAGGGACATAGTACTTTGGTTATAATTTATTATCCTTCTTGTCTTGCTTGAGGGACATTTGTTTGTATGGTTGTAGTCTTAAAAATACCCAATCCCCTACTTCAAAACTTCTTTCACTACGATGTTGATCTGCTTGTTGTTTCATGCAATTTTGTGCCATGGTCAGGTTGTCCTTTAAGATTTGG
>ML797581.1:133583-148302 GCA_009831015.1 Picea engelmannii | reverse complement strand
TCTAGTAGCCATAGCCATATTTTTACTTTCAACATTTCTTGCCACCTTAAATGCATTCTCCAATGATTTGGGTTCCCAAAGGCGAACCTCATGTTGAATGTTATCCTTTAAATTTCCTATGAATACATCAATCAAGTGCTCATGTGGAATATCGGTTACCTTTATATTCAATCTTTGGAAGTTCTCAATGTGCTCAGTAACTGAACCCTTTTTCTTAAGATTTATCAATTGGCTAAAGAAGGTACTGCTCCTTGTATCCTCATAGTGTGCTATCATTTCTTTCATGAAAATTGTCCAAGTGACGAGTGATTTGCGAGAACAAAGCCATTGATACCATACAAATTGATTAGGTTCTAAATATAAATAAGCAATTCGTACCTTTTGTGTATGTGGCACATTATGGAGATCAAAGAATTTCTCCCCTTATGTGATTGGGTCCTTTCCATCAAACTTCCTCATATCAATCTTAGGAACATGGTTGGTCTTCAAACCAAAGTTGGAGTTTCTCCATTCTTGATTCACCTTCCTTGTGTCCTCATCATGAATTTCATGGGATGCATTTTCACTTTCAGGTGTCTTCTCTGTTATGAAATTTTTCAATACTTCCATGTTCTCCCCTTTTAAACCATCTATCTTAGTATCCAACTTAGCTTTCATTGAATCCATCTTAGTATCCAACTTAGCTTCTATTGAATCCATATTATTTTGTAGTTCATTTATGTCCCTACGCATTTATTCACCTTCATCAAAAGTCCAAGTAGGATTTTATGGAGGCTTATTTGGTGTAGAAGTTCCCTTTTTGGGTGCCATGTTGGCCAAGTATCACTTTTGAACCTTGATTTTGAGGTGGTTCTACTAGACAATATTTCTTTTGTTGTATCTCCCAAGTTTGGGCCCTTCTGGGTATGAAACATTCTTTTATGTATTTCTCTGATATTTCTTCTCTGCAATGCCACAGGTCTGATCAAAATTGGATGTGCCAAGTGGAATTTATGGTAACTTCCCCACAACTTGTCGATTTTTGGCCTTTCCAGGAGATCTCACTTGTATATTGTGCACCGCACAAAATAATTGATATAAAATTATGAAACTCACACCATAAATACTACATACTGTCCACGATCTAATGCAATCAGTCCCATGCAATTTGGATACACTAGGAAGAAGTTATGATTGTTTTACCAGGAACACCTTCTTGAGACTATTCAATAGGACTAGTCAGATACCCTATCTTACACAGGGTGTATCTACAAATTTAAGATGACCCAGAAGCTGAAATTTTTACCATAGATCCATTACTAATTTTTTTAAATAGCCTCCAAAGTTCAAGGTTTGAAATGTTACAAAAACAAATTTATAGAAAAAATTTCACAATGACTCAGTTCAGGATGATTCCAGAACACTATCTTGTACAGGTTGTATCTCCGAAATTATAAGGCCTCATGAGATGAATTTTGAACCCAACATACCTTGATCCATCTAATAAATATCCTCCAAGTCGTCCCTTTTGAAACATTGTAGAAAAAATGTTATAGTGAAAATACCAAGGTGTCTTAGATGTAGCAGCGAAACCCCAAGACCTTGAGCTCTAATACCATATGTTAAGAACCAAATATCAATATAGCATATAAAATCCTCAAAAAAAGTACTCAACACCTTGAAAAAGAGATAATTTCATATAATAATCCTCTTCGAGGGGGAAACCTCCTTTTACCCCACTTAAATGTTCAAGTCCAAGATGATTCAAAATGAAAATGTCTCCTTGGTATATATAGGAGACTAGGAGGTATAATTACAACTAATGGCCTAAAGCCGACATAAATAAAATAACATTACTAATATAATATGTCCCAATTAAGGGGTAATGAGCCAATATTAGGGCTTAACACTCACTGATCTCCTCAATACTGGGGTATGAGGTTCTTCTTGTTCTTCTTTTGCTTCCTCTTCTTCAAATGATTCAGACTTTGCATCATCCAACTCAATCTCTATTTTCTCAGGTTCATCTTGAGTTGGTAGGAATTCCTGTTTGGACACATCTTTTACCTCTCTGAAAACAACATCTCGATTGTAAACAATTTTCTTGGTTTCTGGGTTCCAAAGCTTATAACCTTTCACAACATATTTATAACCAATAAAGATACACTTTCCAGCCTTTTTATCCATATTACTTCTATTTTCCTTTGGAACATATACATAAGCATCACAACCAAACACTCTAAGATGTTGAAGAGAGGGTTTCTTTCCAAACCATACCTCATGTGGAGTTTTATCATCCAACTCTAATGAAGGTGATCGATTGAACAGGTAACATGTTGTACCCACTGCCTCTACCCATAATTCTTGTCCTAACCCGACACCGCTGAGCGTGCTCCTTGATTTTTTCATCAGTGTCCTGTTCATCCTTTCTGCAACTCCATTCTGCTGAGGAGTGTATGGAGTATTCTTCTGCCTTGCTATACCACACTTATTACATAATTCTTTGAATTCATTTCCGCAAAATTCTCCACCATTATCTGTTATCAATACCTTTATTTTCTTCTCTGTTTGATTTTCTACCAGAGCCTTAAACACTTTAAATTTATCAAATACCTCTGATTTCTTTCTAAGAAAATAAATCCATGTGTTCCTTAAAAAATCATCTATGAATGAATCATAACAAAAATATTTACCTAGGGATGGAACAAGAACAGGTCCAAACACATCACTGTGTATCAACTCTAAGATCCCCTTTGCTCTTGTAGAACCAGATGGGAATCTTACTCGATTATGTTTACCATATATGCAATTTTCACAGAAATCAACATCCAGAGTGCAATTAGACATACCTCCAACCATGCCTTTATCGTGTAGTGTTTGAAGGCCCTTTTCTCCAATATGACCCTGTCTTTGATGCCACATCATGGTCTTCTTTTCAGGGACGATATTGGTCTTGTCTTCTTTATTTGTGTGCTCAAGGACAACAAAACTATTACACCCATTAGTATAAGTGATTCCCAACAACTTATACAGAGTTCCACACTGAACTCCCCTCATCAACACCATTTCTCCTCATACCACCTTGCAAGTGTTCTTTCCAAATACAATATCCACTCCTGCATCATCCATCTTGCTTACAGATATTAGGCTCCTGGCTAGTTTTGGAATGTGCAGAACCCCAGGGAGAGTTCTAATCCTTCCATATTTTAGCAACAACTTAACCCTTCCACCTCCCATGATTTTTTTTGTCGAGTCATCTCCTAGGAATACATCACCACCATCGTATTTTTCATATTCAGAGAACCACTCCCTATGAGGAGTCATATGGTATGATGCACCTGAGTCAATCAACCATACATCACAGTCTGGATGTGTACTTGTAGATGCCAGGTAAACATCGCCTCCTTCTTCAGTGGAGGTTTTTTCCCTTGTGGAAGAGGTACTATCAGATCCCTTTGGTTTTTCAACCTTCTTAGACTTGCAATCTTTCTTATAATGCCCTGTTTTACCAAACTTCCAACATTTCCTCAAAGATTTTCCTGGAGACTTAGATCTACCTATATAATTAGATCTCCACCCTGAAGGCTTACCAGGGTTCCTGTCTTGGGTACGCCCTCTTACAAATAAAGCATCTTTGCTGTGACCATCCATGATTTTTTGCCTCATCTCTTCAGATAACAAGGATGAAACTACATCCTCATACTTCAATGTAGATTGAGTGGTACTACCAATTGCTACAACCAAATTATCACAAGAGTCTAGCAAAGAAGATAACAAAGTAATACACTTATCTTCTTCTGCAATCGTAATATTAACAAAGACAAGTTGACTTACCAGAGTATTAAAGGAATTTAGATGTTATGTCACAGAATCTCCATCTTCCATCCTAAGATGATACAACTTCTTTTGAAGAAACAACTTGTTTACCAGGGACTTTGATTGATACAAATTCCCCAACTTATCCCATAGTTCCTTGGTTGTAGATTCTCCCGAGACATTCAACAAAACCGAATCTGCCAAGCAGAGTCGAATAGTACTCCTTGCTCTTCTGTCCAACTTCTCCCAATCTTACTTTGACATACCAGTAGCTGGTGTACTAGTAGTTTGTGTACCAGTATTTTGTGTGCTAGTAGACGGTGTACCAGTAGGTTGTGTACCAAGATCCACAATGATCCATTGTTCTTTGTCTACAAGAAGGTCCTCCATCTTGAGCTTCCATAGCTCAAAGTTTTTACCGTTGAACTTCTCTATCTCAATTATAGATGAGCTCACCATTCCTCTTTCTATACTCGAATATCCACCACAATAGCTCCCACTAAACCCAGGTTTATCATAGACCCAAGATAAACTTGATCTATCAAGACCGAGCCAAACCCTCAACAACAAAGGCCTCTGAATCCAAAAACGAGCTCTGATACAACATGTAAGTTTTAAACCTGTGAAGTAAAGAAATGCATATAGATTCTTAAGAAAAACGGAATTTAATCAATGGCTCATTCACATAGTACACAGAGATTTATACTGGAAACCCTCAACCGAGAAAACCTTTCTTATATTCATTATCCAATTTCACCATTCACTATACAATATATACAATGTTTTTAGGTATTCCATAGATACCAAAACCCTAATCCCTAAAACCATGATTATTTCTAGTAAACTGATAAAAATAGAAAAATCCGCTAAAAATAGCTAAAACCGCCCCAAAAAAAAATTGGGGCGCTTCCCTGAACGCTAAGCGTAACCAGGGGGGGCATACCTTCCCCCCCCCCTGGGACCCCCCTAGGAAAGTACATGGCACACATGACACAAACAGAGCACTAATATGAGGGATTGTCTGACGCAGTTGTCATATCTGATGCGCCCACACACACACATGCAAAGAATATAACACATCCCCAACATTAACACCTTGATTAGGTAAAGGAAAAAATAATCTACTTGTCACAGGACCTAAGGTAGCAACATTTCTAGCCACTATACTAGATGGAGTTCGTAAATTATGACCAAGTAATGTGCTTGGTTTATGTAAGTGTGCAGCCATAGATGCGGGAAGAGAAGTGGTACTCACTAGCTTTTGATTTAGGGTAATAGGGGTCAACAACATTTCCCACAAAGAGGATGTGCTAGTAGTGGTAATGTGTGCTAGAGCAGCTATATCAGGATCTAGTGGGGGAATCATTATTCCCTCTGTATAGTTAGATGTTGATGCATGCATGTGGGAAGATTTCCCACTGTACATATTGGGTGGAAAGTGGTAAGAGGAAAAATTATCAATATATCTTGTTGAAGGAAACTCAACAAGTAATAGGTTATAAGGACCAGCAAAAGGGGGATTTGTGGGAGGGATAGAGCCTTCCTCTATGATTTAGACCACTCCTTCAAGTTGCTCAATTGGGGGAGTTATTCTAACAATTTTAGAAGAAACCCCTTCGTTGATAGTTCCTTCATTAGAAGGGTTCTGTGGAAGATCATGTTCTTAGAGATCCAACCCTTGCATTCTATGAGATCTTCAGAGACCTTGATTGGCCACGATGAAATTATAATATAAATAATGATCCATAAGGCCAAATATGAAGGTAGAAATAACATAACCTTAAAAAATAAAACTATAACTAATCAAACAAGCAACAATATATAGAAGGATCTTTCGAAGATGGGATGTAAAGCCATCGACGAATACATGGGAATCAGTTACCCTGACCTCCACATAACAACCCTTCTCGGGGAATCCCCCCACAATCACCTATGTAGATACCTAGGAAAGGTCACTAAGGTTACCAACTCATAGTCGGCCTCTCGACGTAAAGCCAGGAAATATTACGAAGCCAAAAGGTGCTCAGACAATAATATTCCTTGAGCGAGCCACAATTTCAACCACTTTTTTAGTGAAGGGATACATGGCCACTAGAGGCGAATTGCAGGGTGAAAATTGGGTTGTTCTAAAACCACCCTTTCATACACCCACAAGCGGATATTCCCATAAGGTCATATCCCAGGGGCGTATGTAAGAAGGGGCTAGTGAAAATGAGCTAACTCCCAAAAATTGAGGAGCGCTCAGAGCATGCAGAAAGAGGGTGTGTGTATCATAGGACCTGTGCCAAAAGGATAAAAGGGGTCTATGTGAAATCATTTTGGGTTCAATAAAGATCCCTAATAGTTGAGACAAAACTTTGATGCATCCATGAGATCCTCTAGATCTCCTCTCTCTTAGAATAGATCTTCAATACATGCTCAAGAGATGCATAAGAGATACCATTAGGTATGCAATACACAAGAGACCCTTGCCTCTTATTTATACTCTCCAAGTAGCTTCTTTAGAAGCATCTTCTAGGTCACTTAACCCATTTCTAGGTCACTTAACTTATTTTCCTCATTTTAGGGTTAACCACTTTCCATAATTAGAAAGTTCTCCATTACTTTATCATTTAAATGATAATTTTTTCTTTTCAAGCACTTTGACTTCTTTGACCTCTTGGGGATTCAAGGAAACATATGAGGGTCCTTCATCTTCATAGGGCCATAAATCTCAAACCATGAGGATTTATGTGACATTCCACATACTACCGGAAATGGCATGACAAGCATTATCCATCTAGGATAGATCCACTGACAAATTCAATGATCTTTAACTCATTATTCCACATATAAGCATAACCATACTTCAAGGATAACTCAACTGCAAAGTGTCTTCCCATGAGGGATTTCACCATAAGGGGACCATTTGGACTTCATCCATTTGTACACCTTATCAATCATGATAAGACAATAATGATTCATCTTTACATCCTTCCAACAATGCATCATGTCAATGACATCATATGACTATGATTCCATTTGACATACTTCATCAATATACTATGATAAGACATGTATACATCAAACCTTTTACTTTTGACATCATTCAATCATTCAATCAATCAATCATCCTTTGGCATCAACCAATTTCTTGACATCAATTAATTAAACCTTGGGCATCAATGACAGAATGATCCAACAATCTCCCCCTTTGGCATTGATGGAAATACCAACATTGATGTCAACACCGATAAGCGTTTTTACATCTAGTCATCTTCACAAATGGAAATCACTAGACATGAAAGATTGCGGAGCCAAGACGTGCTCGGACAATAATATTCCTTGAGAATGCTGCAATTTCAACCATTGTTTTAGCAAAGGGATACGTGGCCATTGGAGGCGAATTGCGGGGCAAAACGCGGGTTGGTCTAAAACCACCCTTTCCTGTACCCACAATCAAATATTCCCATAAGGTCATATCCCAGGGGCGTATATAAGAAGGGGCTAGTGAAAAAGAGCTAACTCCCAAAAATTGAGGAGTGCCCAGAGCATGCAAACAAGGGGTGTGGGTATCAGAGGACCTGTGCCAAAAGGATAAAAGGGGCATGTGTGAAATCATTTTGGGTTCAATCAGGAGCCCGAAGAGTCGATCTAATTCAGAAGAAAGAAATATCCAGAGATCGGGAAGTCGTAGAACCCCAAGAGGGTAGGGGAGGCTACATCAATTTTCTTCAATAGATCAATGACATGTCTATCAAGATATATCACATAACCAAGGTTCCATAACTTCATTGTTCATAACCAGCAATGTTTTTCAATAGAAGAACGACTCAACCCATACTCATGCGTTAGTGCCATGCATCCAAGATAGCCTTTAATTTTATATCATCACATTACATAATCCAATATGTAATCATGAAAACCTACAAAAAACAATGTCAAAACCTGCAACAAACTATGTCAGACCTTGCAACACAGAGTTATACCATCAAATCAAGCTACAACCCTTGTGCATAGCCCTTTTCCCTAGTCTTTACCACATATATGTGGCCTGCTACATAGACAGCTTGCATATGTACGCGACCTGTTTAAGGTCAACCTGCATATGTACACGACTGTTACCACTTTCACCTGCGTATGTTTCAGTAAATGACACACTTGAGCTTCCCTTAAGGATTCCATTATGCTATGGTTTTTTAGTCTTCTTCACCCACTTCTAAAGGTGTCCCTTCTTCTCAGAAATTTAGCTCTGAGATTCCATATTTTCAAAGATGTATCTCTTCCTTACTTCATACCTTCTTCTAGTCATGCTATATGAAGTCTTCATCATGGACATTCTTCTTTTGTTCCAACAATCCTGGTATTTGTGGCCAAATCCACTACAGCTGTAGCATCTCATGTTGTGACAGTGAACAACAATGTGTCCTACTTGATCACATCTCCAACACCTTATGGTGTTACAAAATATTCCATTATTTCTCCTTGAATAAGATCTTCATTCCAAGGCTTTGTGACCATATTCATTACATTAATAACATTGACCATGAAAAACACTTTCATACCTTTTCTTTGGTGTCTATATTACTTGAGGTGTAAGGATGGCTTCTTGATATCTTCCTTGCTTTGTTCTTTTGAAACTTTCCTTCCCTTGTGTAGGTGGTTGACTTGCAACATTATCTCCATCCTTTAAGAGTGATGGAATGACCTCATGCTTCTTTGAGGTGCTTTCTTAAGCATGTGTAGCTTCTCTCTTGTATCGAAGACCTAATTAATCATTTGGTGATCTTTGACTTTCCAAGATTTCATTCAAGATTTGTGAGCTATTCAAGAATTTGTTTGAATTCTCTACTTTTTTTCTAAGATCAACAACTTCAGCTTCTAACTTATGAAATGACTCTTCCTTTTCATTTACTTGATTCTTCAATAGTTCCTCTACCCTTTTGGCCTCTTCAATTTGGGTCTTGAGATGGACAATAATTTCAATACTTTTGCTAATCTCATCATCTACCTTCTTATATTCTTTTTCATTCTTTAGTCTTGTGATCCATTCTTCCTTTTCATCTAATTGAGTCTTATTACTCTCTTTTTTATCTTTGAGCATTTCCTTTAACTTCAAGATGTGCCTTTGACTCTTATTAAGAAAATTTTTAGTGTTATCTGAAAGATAGCTATAGTCTATATAATAGTGGTCATTGCTATATTCATATAGACTTGTTTCAACTTTCTCTTTAAGATCCAATAGTTTTTCTTCTACTTATTCCATGGGATAACTACCATCAAACTCTACATGAACTATTTATAGATTTTCTTCTTCACTTGTAGAGAATTATTCAATATCATCACATTTTGAATTATTGCAATCAAGAGTTTGTGGAAATTATTTACCTTAATTTGAAATGTTTTCAAGATCTTCTACTTTGCCAACATCATTACATTATTCCTTGCCTTCATTTGAATTGTCTTCAAGATCTTCCTTTTTTCTTTGATACGTCTCCTCTAGCTTTAGCCATAGATCCTTGGAAGAAGTGCATTGTCCCATGCTCTCTTTGATAGGGCTTGAGATTCCACTAAGAATGGTCTTGAGAGCCAATGCATCATTCGTATTTCATTCCCTTTGAGCTACAAACTTTGACTTGTTATTCAAAGAAAATGATCCACCAATGGTTGACTTCCAAATACCCGCTCCCATTTCCTTTAAATGCACTCTCATTTATATTCTCCGAGTAGAATAGTTTTCCTCATGAAGGATTGGAAATTCATCATCTGTTTGTGTGTCCATAGATCTCCTCCATGATTTTTAACGCTTATAGTGAAGGCCTACTATGAAACGGATAGTTGGACACACTGACCACACTTAGAGGGGGGGTGAATGTGTGGGGATTTTTTTTTCAAAACTTCCCCTTCACAAAACTCATTAGCTAACAATCACCATTTACTCATTACTTATTGTTTTCATTTATAATAATTTAAATGTGAACATATATCAGCAACATATATCAACAATATATCATCAACAAATCATCACCACAAGAAACACAAGATGTATGTACAATTTTCTTTTTATTTGGACTGCAATCCTTGGGTTTATCAGCAACAACTAAATAGAGTACAACTCTATAGGAGCACCAGCTCTATAATGAAAGACTCAACTTACACCCTCATCACCAACTGAGATGAGGCAACAATCCTCAACAGATATCAATCTATCAACAGGTACAACCTCTAGTAGTGCGAGCCACAATTTCAACCACTGTTTTAGCGAAGGGATAAGTGGCTATTGGAGGTGAATTGCGGGGAGAAAATCGTGTTGGTCTAAAACCACCCTTGCACACACACGAAATCGGATATTCCCATAAGCTCATAGCCCAAGGGTGTATGTAATAAGGGGATAGTGAAAAATATCTAACGCCCAAAAATTGAGGAGCGCATAGACAAAGGGTCCGGGTATCACATGACCTATGCCAAAAGGTGAAAAGGGGCATGTGTGAAATCATTTTTGGTTCAATCAAGATCCCGAAGAGTCAATCCGATTCAGGAGAAAGAAATATCTAGAGACCGGGAAGTCACAAAACCCCAGGAGGGTAGGGGGGGTTGCATCACACACTACTAGTACATGTATTGTTGGATTCTTAGTATTCACTATAGTGAATGGAGGATTGAGGCTTGATCCACAGTTGATGCATGATTGATACACTTCTAGTACATTGGTAGAAGAACCTACTAGAAGGTTGATTGGCACATTTTTTATGGTTGATTTGGCATACATGCATGAGGATTCATTTTGTTGTGGTTCATGGTTCATGTACTTTCTTAGTACAAGTGGTGATACATGTTGATGCACATGTTTGGTATACTCATAGATGGTATATGTTTGGATGATATCATGATACAATTGATTCATGATTTTGATACTTGGTTCATGGTGGACACATACCATTGGTAGATACATGTGGTTGGAATGTTGGTAGAGGCATATGATTGGTACACCATTGGCACATGTTTTTAGCATATGGTTTATACATTCCATTAATGATGGCACATTGTATGGTGTTGATGTACATGGTTGATGTACATGGGTGTTGTGCAAGGTGGGAACACAATTTGGTACATGATGTACTTGGTTTATGTTATATTCATGATTCTCTTGTTGACACATCTTTTGTTTCATGATATGGCATGAGTTTTGATGCATGGACAGGCCCAAGGATCGTATCGTTCTATGTTTCAATTGAGTAGTAGAATTTGCAGCAGAAGCTATTGTAGTGGTAGCATATTGTTAATATTGAAGAGAATATAGGGGGAGAAATACCCATAGGGGGAGTCATTCTTCTTCCCATGATTCTAGGAGGAGATATCTATCAGATGCATACTTGGAAAAATAGCCCTATATTTGAAGAAAGAGAACATAGGCATATTTCTGGGGGGAGCGATGGTCAAAGGGGCAGCATGAGCGATGTATCTTCAACATTACATTAGAGTGACATTCTTTGTTCAAAAGGGGAGAGATTATTCAGAGGAATATAAAAGGCATTCAAGCAGGGGGAGCTTCCCCAAGGAGATTTAAAGCAGGGGGACCAACCCCAAGGAGAGTTCAAGTAGGGGGAGTAGCCCCAAGAGGAGAATGATCCTTTTCCATTGATGTCAAAGGGGGAGAGATAGTCACATTGATGCTATTGATGATTATTGATGTGGATAGATAATCACATTGATGTGATTGATGACTATTGATGTAGAGCATGCCTTGTTTACATGTTGACATCAATGATTGGTGTTGACATCAATGTTGGTATTTCCATCAATGCCAAAGGGGGAGATTGTTGGATCATGTTGTCATTGATTCCCAAAGTTTAATTAATTGATGTCAAAGGATTGATGTCAAGAAATTGGTTGATTCCAAAGGATGATTGATTGATTCAATGATTGAATGATGTCAAAAGTCAAAGGTTCGATGTATACATGTCTTATCATAGTATATTGATGAAGTATGTCAAATGGAATCATATTCATATGATGTCATTGATATGATGCATTGTTGGATGGATGTAAAGATGAATCATTATTGTTTTATCATGATTTATAAGGTGTACAAATGGATGAACTCCAAAGTTGTCCCCTTATGGTGAAATACTTCATAGGAAGACGCTTTGCAGTTGAGTTATCCTTGAAGTATGGTTGTGCTTATATGTGGAATAATGAGTTAAAGATCAGTGAATTTGTTAGTGGAACAATCCTATATGGATAGTGCTTGTCATGCCATTTTCGGTGGTATGTGGAATGTCACATAACTCCTCATGGTTTGAGAGTTATGACCCTATGAAGATGAAGGACCCTCATTTGTTGGCTTGAAGCTCCAAGAGGTCAAAGAAGTCAAAGTTCTTGAAAAGAAAAAAATATTATTTAAATGAAAAAGTAATGGAGAAATTTCTAATTATGGAAAGTGGTTAACCCTAAAATGAGGAAAATAGGTTAAGTGGCCTAGAAATGGGTTAAGTGACCTAGAAGATGCTTCTAAGGAAGCTACTTGGAGAGTATAAATAAGAGGTAAGGGTCTCTTGTGTAGTGCATCCCTAATGGTATCTCTTATGCATCTCTTGAGCATGTATTGAAGATCTATTCTAACAAAGAGGAGTTCTGGAGGATCTCATGGATGCATCAACATTTCGGCAAGTCTGAGATCATGACGACAAAAGTCTTAGAACTTTAGAAACCCTAGTTTCGGAGGTATACGCGGGCTACAGTGAGACAGGGTGTGTACATACGTGGGTTGAATAAGGACAGGGCACGTACAGTGAATGAAGTCATGTAGACTTGTTTGTGAGTTGGCGTCAGGTTCTTGAAGACTGAAGTAGGTTCCAGATCTGCATTCTATGGTCTCAGATCTGTCATAGAAACTCCGGTATGGTTACATTGTTGTCTTGATGGATACTCTTTCTTGTTGTGTAGTGAATGCTTAAGGCATTCTTGGTATGGTTGTTGTGATGTGGTTTGTGTTGGTTGATGGAGTGAGAAACACTCTTATGATTCAATACTGATATGATTTCTATAGTATGTTGGCTTCTTATACATGATTGAGTAGAATTCATATTGTATGGTTCAAGAGCATGAGTAATTTGTTGGATATATTGGATGTGTTATGATTGGTTATGGATCAGATTGGACAGTGAGAGACATAAGATAATTTGATTGATGGTTGCAGAAGATCTGAGTGTGTGATGAAAATAAAACCCTAGTTGCTCATAACTGATACGTAGGCTGTAGTACAGACTAGACACATACATACATGAGCTGTACTACTGGTAGGGAACATACATACGCAGGTTGCACTACCGACAGGTCGTGTACTTGTTGACAGATTGATATTGTTGAGGATTGTTGCCTCATCTTAGTTGGTGTTGAGGGTGTAAGTTGAGTCTTGAATTATAGAGTTGGTGCTCTTGTATATTTGTACTCTATTCAGTTTTTGCTAATAAACCCAAGTATTGTAGTCTGAAATAAAAATAAAATTGTACATACATATTATGTTCCTTGTGTTCCTTGTGGTGATGATTTGTTGATGATATATTGTTGATATGTGTTGCTAATATATGCTCACATTTAATTGATTATAAATGACAACAATAAGTAATGAGTAAATGGTGATTGCTAGCTAATGAGTTTTTTGAAGGGGAAGTTTTGAAAAAAAGAGTCCCACACTCATTCACCCCCCCTCTAAGTGTGGTCGGTGTGTCAAACAACACAGATATTTTTCTTTCAATGAATTCTATCTGTGGGAACGAGAAAAGATATTTTTCTTCTCACTGGAAATAAATACCCAAAAACATGCAACTTTCACTTTTCTTTTTTCAAATGGAAATTTTTTTAAATGTCAAACTATTAATTTAATGTTCACGAAATCCTAAACAAAAGCAAGCTCTTTCAACCATGTACCAAGACACTCCAACTATGAAAGTAGGATGCAATTTGTTTTCTTCTTCTTTCCAAATCACATGAAAACTCAAAAGAGACACTTATTTTTCTTTTTCTTTTAATCAAAATGAAAGTATTAAATGACACTTTGCAAAGAACTCAAAATCGAATGAAAGTGGAGAAAACAAGCACCCAAGGAATAAAATATTCAACCACAAAAATGTCTTCAATGGAGAAAACTCAAGATTTCAATGGTAAAAAATTAAAGTTTTCAAATAAATTGAAAACATATTGCACTCTAAGATGAAGTGAAAATCAAGAGAGTTGTATTTGTTTAAACAATGGAAGAAAATCTAAAGGAAAACCCAAAATATTTTTAAAACAAATGAACTCTCTTCACAAAAGTACCAACAACACTAAAAGTTTGAGGGAATGAGATTAGATGATCTAAACCATACCCACAAAAAAAAAATATCGGTTTTAATAAAATAAACAAAATGGCACACGAAAGTAAATATTTCAAAATGACTTTGAAAAATGTTGCAATAATGACTGTTGGGACATATCTGAGAGAGAGATTTGGAGGGCCTAAAGAAAGGACAAACACAGATATGTGTTTTGTTTGAAGGAGGCCCCTTCAAAAAATGGATTTTAGAGCCTGGTCACATCATATTAGTGACCACAACATGACCAAAAAGAACTGGTCACTCCTTGTAGAGGACTAGAGGGTGACCACAAAGAATTGGTTGCACATAACAGTGAAATTCTTACTATGGTCTCTCCCTGTAATGGAGCAACTAGAGACCAAAAGGGTTTGGTCACTCTATGGGAAAAGATAACCCACAACCGTGATCGTGCAAGTGTGAAAACTAATATATCTGAGACAAATCTAGTATATCTGAATCTGAACAATTTCAAACAAACTCAGAAAAGACTTATGGAAAAAATGAAAACAAAAATCAGGGCTTAAAACAAGAAAAGATATTGAGAATATGAATTTAAAAGTTGAGGAAGAAACTAACTAAACAACAATGAC
>ML797581.1:55508-133533 GCA_009831015.1 Picea engelmannii | reverse complement strand
TCAATGGCTCATTCACATAGTACACAGAGATTTATACTGGAAACCCTCAACCGAGAAAACCTTTCTTATATTCATTATCCAATTTCACCATTCACTATACAATATATACAATGTTTTTAGGTATTCCATAGATACCAAAACCCTAATCCCTAAAACCATGATTATTTCTAGTAAACTGATAAAAATAGAAAAATCCGCTAAAAATAGCTAAAACCGCCCCAAAAAAAAATTGGGGCGCTTCCCTGAACGCTAAGCGTAACCAGGGGGGGCATACCTTCCCCCCCCCCTGGGACCCCCCTAGGAAAGTACATGGCACACATGACACAAACAGAGCACTAATATGAGGGATTGTCTGACGCAGTTGTCATATCTGATGCGCCCACACACACACATGCAAAGAATATAACACATCCCCAACATTAACACCTTGATTAGGTAAAGGAAAAAATAATCTACTTGTCACAGGACCTAAGGTAGCAACATTTCTAGCCACTATACTAGATGGAGTTCGTAAATTATGACCAAGTAATGTGCTTGGTTTATGTAAGTGTGCAGCCATAGATGCGGGAAGAGAAGTGGTACTCACTAGCTTTTGATTTAGGGTAATAGGGGTCAACAACATTTCCCACAAAGAGGATGTGCTAGTAGTGGTAATGTGTGCTAGAGCAGCTATATCAGGATCTAGTGGGGGAATCATTATTCCCTCTGTATAGTTAGATGTTGATGCATGCATGTGGGAAGATTTCCCACTGTACATATTGGGTGGAAAGTGGTAAGAGGAAAAATTATCAATATATCTTGTTGAAGGAAACTCAACAAGTAATAGGTTATAAGGACCAGCAAAAGGGGGATTTGTGGGAGGGATAGAGCCTTCCTCTATGATTTAGACCACTCCTTCAAGTTGCTCAATTGGGGGAGTTATTCTAACAATTTTAGAAGAAACCCCTTCGTTGATAGTTCCTTCATTAGAAGGGTTCTGTGGAAGATCATGTTCTTAGAGATCCAACCCTTGCATTCTATGAGATCTTCAGAGACCTTGATTGGCCACGATGAAATTATAATATAAATAATGATCCATAAGGCCAAATATGAAGGTAGAAATAACATAACCTTAAAAAATAAAACTATAACTAATCAAACAAGCAACAATATATAGAAGGATCTTTCGAAGATGGGATGTAAAGCCATCGACGAATACATGGGAATCAGTTACCCTGACCTCCACATAACAACCCTTCTCGGGGAATCCCCCCACAATCACCTATGTAGATACCTAGGAAAGGTCACTAAGGTTACCAACTCATAGTCGGCCTCTCGACGTAAAGCCAGGAAATATTACGAAGCCAAAAGGTGCTCAGACAATAATATTCCTTGAGCGAGCCACAATTTCAACCACTTTTTTAGTGAAGGGATACATGGCCACTAGAGGCGAATTGCAGGGTGAAAATTGGGTTGTTCTAAAACCACCCTTTCATACACCCACAAGCGGATATTCCCATAAGGTCATATCCCAGGGGCGTATGTAAGAAGGGGCTAGTGAAAATGAGCTAACTCCCAAAAATTGAGGAGCGCTCAGAGCATGCAGAAAGAGGGTGTGTGTATCATAGGACCTGTGCCAAAAGGATAAAAGGGGTCTATGTGAAATCATTTTGGGTTCAATAAAGATCCCTAATAGTTGAGACAAAACTTTGATGCATCCATGAGATCCTCTAGATCTCCTCTCTCTTAGAATAGATCTTCAATACATGCTCAAGAGATGCATAAGAGATACCATTAGGTATGCAATACACAAGAGACCCTTGCCTCTTATTTATACTCTCCAAGTAGCTTCTTTAGAAGCATCTTCTAGGTCACTTAACCCATTTCTAGGTCACTTAACTTATTTTCCTCATTTTAGGGTTAACCACTTTCCATAATTAGAAAGTTCTCCATTACTTTATCATTTAAATGATAATTTTTTCTTTTCAAGCACTTTGACTTCTTTGACCTCTTGGGGATTCAAGGAAACATATGAGGGTCCTTCATCTTCATAGGGCCATAAATCTCAAACCATGAGGATTTATGTGACATTCCACATACTACCGGAAATGGCATGACAAGCATTATCCATCTAGGATAGATCCACTGACAAATTCAATGATCTTTAACTCATTATTCCACATATAAGCATAACCATACTTCAAGGATAACTCAACTGCAAAGTGTCTTCCCATGAGGGATTTCACCATAAGGGGACCATTTGGACTTCATCCATTTGTACACCTTATCAATCATGATAAGACAATAATGATTCATCTTTACATCCTTCCAACAATGCATCATGTCAATGACATCATATGACTATGATTCCATTTGACATACTTCATCAATATACTATGATAAGACATGTATACATCAAACCTTTTACTTTTGACATCATTCAATCATTCAATCAATCAATCATCCTTTGGCATCAACCAATTTCTTGACATCAATTAATTAAACCTTGGGCATCAATGACAGAATGATCCAACAATCTCCCCCTTTGGCATTGATGGAAATACCAACATTGATGTCAACACCGATAAGCGTTTTTACATCTAGTCATCTTCACAAATGGAAATCACTAGACATGAAAGATTGCGGAGCCAAGACGTGCTCGGACAATAATATTCCTTGAGAATGCTGCAATTTCAACCATTGTTTTAGCAAAGGGATACGTGGCCATTGGAGGCGAATTGCGGGGCAAAACGCGGGTTGGTCTAAAACCACCCTTTCCTGTACCCACAATCAAATATTCCCATAAGGTCATATCCCAGGGGCGTATATAAGAAGGGGCTAGTGAAAAAGAGCTAACTCCCAAAAATTGAGGAGTGCCCAGAGCATGCAAACAAGGGGTGTGGGTATCAGAGGACCTGTGCCAAAAGGATAAAAGGGGCATGTGTGAAATCATTTTGGGTTCAATCAGGAGCCCGAAGAGTCGATCTAATTCAGAAGAAAGAAATATCCAGAGATCGGGAAGTCGTAGAACCCCAAGAGGGTAGGGGAGGCTACATCAATTTTCTTCAATAGATCAATGACATGTCTATCAAGATATATCACATAACCAAGGTTCCATAACTTCATTGTTCATAACCAGCAATGTTTTTCAATAGAAGAACGACTCAACCCATACTCATGCGTTAGTGCCATGCATCCAAGATAGCCTTTAATTTTATATCATCACATTACATAATCCAATATGTAATCATGAAAACCTACAAAAAACAATGTCAAAACCTGCAACAAACTATGTCAGACCTTGCAACACAGAGTTATACCATCAAATCAAGCTACAACCCTTGTGCATAGCCCTTTTCCCTAGTCTTTACCACATATATGTGGCCTGCTACATAGACAGCTTGCATATGTACGCGACCTGTTTAAGGTCAACCTGCATATGTACACGACTGTTACCACTTTCACCTGCGTATGTTTCAGTAAATGACACACTTGAGCTTCCCTTAAGGATTCCATTATGCTATGGTTTTTTAGTCTTCTTCACCCACTTCTAAAGGTGTCCCTTCTTCTCAGAAATTTAGCTCTGAGATTCCATATTTTCAAAGATGTATCTCTTCCTTACTTCATACCTTCTTCTAGTCATGCTATATGAAGTCTTCATCATGGACATTCTTCTTTTGTTCCAACAATCCTGGTATTTGTGGCCAAATCCACTACAGCTGTAGCATCTCATGTTGTGACAGTGAACAACAATGTGTCCTACTTGATCACATCTCCAACACCTTATGGTGTTACAAAATATTCCATTATTTCTCCTTGAATAAGATCTTCATTCCAAGGCTTTGTGACCATATTCATTACATTAATAACATTGACCATGAAAAACACTTTCATACCTTTTCTTTGGTGTCTATATTACTTGAGGTGTAAGGATGGCTTCTTGATATCTTCCTTGCTTTGTTCTTTTGAAACTTTCCTTCCCTTGTGTAGGTGGTTGACTTGCAACATTATCTCCATCCTTTAAGAGTGATGGAATGACCTCATGCTTCTTTGAGGTGCTTTCTTAAGCATGTGTAGCTTCTCTCTTGTATCGAAGACCTAATTAATCATTTGGTGATCTTTGACTTTCCAAGATTTCATTCAAGATTTGTGAGCTATTCAAGAATTTGTTTGAATTCTCTACTTTTTTTCTAAGATCAACAACTTCAGCTTCTAACTTATGAAATGACTCTTCCTTTTCATTTACTTGATTCTTCAATAGTTCCTCTACCCTTTTGGCCTCTTCAATTTGGGTCTTGAGATGGACAATAATTTCAATACTTTTGCTAATCTCATCATCTACCTTCTTATATTCTTTTTCATTCTTTAGTCTTGTGATCCATTCTTCCTTTTCATCTAATTGAGTCTTATTACTCTCTTTTTTATCTTTGAGCATTTCCTTTAACTTCAAGATGTGCCTTTGACTCTTATTAAGAAAATTTTTAGTGTTATCTGAAAGATAGCTATAGTCTATATAATAGTGGTCATTGCTATATTCATATAGACTTGTTTCAACTTTCTCTTTAAGATCCAATAGTTTTTCTTCTACTTATTCCATGGGATAACTACCATCAAACTCTACATGAACTATTTATAGATTTTCTTCTTCACTTGTAGAGAATTATTCAATATCATCACATTTTGAATTATTGCAATCAAGAGTTTGTGGAAATTATTTACCTTAATTTGAAATGTTTTCAAGATCTTCTACTTTGCCAACATCATTACATTATTCCTTGCCTTCATTTGAATTGTCTTCAAGATCTTCCTTTTTTCTTTGATACGTCTCCTCTAGCTTTAGCCATAGATCCTTGGAAGAAGTGCATTGTCCCATGCTCTCTTTGATAGGGCTTGAGATTCCACTAAGAATGGTCTTGAGAGCCAATGCATCATTCGTATTTCATTCCCTTTGAGCTACAAACTTTGACTTGTTATTCAAAGAAAATGATCCACCAATGGTTGACTTCCAAATACCCGCTCCCATTTCCTTTAAATGCACTCTCATTTATATTCTCCGAGTAGAATAGTTTTCCTCATGAAGGATTGGAAATTCATCATCTGTTTGTGTGTCCATAGATCTCCTCCATGATTTTTAACGCTTATAGTGAAGGCCTACTATGAAACGGATAGTTGGACACACTGACCACACTTAGAGGGGGGGTGAATGTGTGGGGATTTTTTTTTCAAAACTTCCCCTTCACAAAACTCATTAGCTAACAATCACCATTTACTCATTACTTATTGTTTTCATTTATAATAATTTAAATGTGAACATATATCAGCAACATATATCAACAATATATCATCAACAAATCATCACCACAAGAAACACAAGATGTATGTACAATTTTCTTTTTATTTGGACTGCAATCCTTGGGTTTATCAGCAACAACTAAATAGAGTACAACTCTATAGGAGCACCAGCTCTATAATGAAAGACTCAACTTACACCCTCATCACCAACTGAGATGAGGCAACAATCCTCAACAGATATCAATCTATCAACAGGTACAACCTCTAGTAGTGCGAGCCACAATTTCAACCACTGTTTTAGCGAAGGGATAAGTGGCTATTGGAGGTGAATTGCGGGGAGAAAATCGTGTTGGTCTAAAACCACCCTTGCACACACACGAAATCGGATATTCCCATAAGCTCATAGCCCAAGGGTGTATGTAATAAGGGGATAGTGAAAAATATCTAACGCCCAAAAATTGAGGAGCGCATAGACAAAGGGTCCGGGTATCACATGACCTATGCCAAAAGGTGAAAAGGGGCATGTGTGAAATCATTTTTGGTTCAATCAAGATCCCGAAGAGTCAATCCGATTCAGGAGAAAGAAATATCTAGAGACCGGGAAGTCACAAAACCCCAGGAGGGTAGGGGGGGTTGCATCACACACTACTAGTACATGTATTGTTGGATTCTTAGTATTCACTATAGTGAATGGAGGATTGAGGCTTGATCCACAGTTGATGCATGATTGATACACTTCTAGTACATTGGTAGAAGAACCTACTAGAAGGTTGATTGGCACATTTTTTATGGTTGATTTGGCATACATGCATGAGGATTCATTTTGTTGTGGTTCATGGTTCATGTACTTTCTTAGTACAAGTGGTGATACATGTTGATGCACATGTTTGGTATACTCATAGATGGTATATGTTTGGATGATATCATGATACAATTGATTCATGATTTTGATACTTGGTTCATGGTGGACACATACCATTGGTAGATACATGTGGTTGGAATGTTGGTAGAGGCATATGATTGGTACACCATTGGCACATGTTTTTAGCATATGGTTTATACATTCCATTAATGATGGCACATTGTATGGTGTTGATGTACATGGTTGATGTACATGGGTGTTGTGCAAGGTGGGAACACAATTTGGTACATGATGTACTTGGTTTATGTTATATTCATGATTCTCTTGTTGACACATCTTTTGTTTCATGATATGGCATGAGTTTTGATGCATGGACAGGCCCAAGGATCGTATCGTTCTATGTTTCAATTGAGTAGTAGAATTTGC
This sequence comes from Picea engelmannii, assembly GCA_009831015.1. Lineage (NCBI taxonomy): Eukaryota > Viridiplantae > Streptophyta > Pinopsida > Pinales > Pinaceae > Picea > Picea engelmannii. The sequence goes on along the minus strand of ML797581.1, from coordinate 126,974 downwards.
AGCAGAAGCTATTGTAGTGGTAGCATATTGTTAATATTGAAGAGAATATAGGGGGAGAAATACCCATAGGGGGAGTCATTCTTCTTCCCATGATTCTAGGAGGAGATATCTATCAGATGCATACTTGGAAAAATAGCCCTATATTTGAAGAAAGAGAACATAGGCATATTTCTGGGGGGAGCGATGGTCAAAGGGGCAGCATGAGCGATGTATCTTCAACATTACATTAGAGTGACATTCTTTGTTCAAAAGGGGAGAGATTATTCAGAGGAATATAAAAGGCATTCAAGCAGGGGGAGCTTCCCCAAGGAGATTTAAAGCAGGGGGACCAACCCCAAGGAGAGTTCAAGTAGGGGGAGTAGCCCCAAGAGGAGAATGATCCTTTTCCATTGATGTCAAAGGGGGAGAGATAGTCACATTGATGCTATTGATGATTATTGATGTGGATAGATAATCACATTGATGTGATTGATGACTATTGATGTAGAGCATGCCTTGTTTACATGTTGACATCAATGATTGGTGTTGACATCAATGTTGGTATTTCCATCAATGCCAAAGGGGGAGATTGTTGGATCATGTTGTCATTGATTCCCAAAGTTTAATTAATTGATGTCAAAGGATTGATGTCAAGAAATTGGTTGATTCCAAAGGATGATTGATTGATTCAATGATTGAATGATGTCAAAAGTCAAAGGTTCGATGTATACATGTCTTATCATAGTATATTGATGAAGTATGTCAAATGGAATCATATTCATATGATGTCATTGATATGATGCATTGTTGGATGGATGTAAAGATGAATCATTATTGTTTTATCATGATTTATAAGGTGTACAAATGGATGAACTCCAAAGTTGTCCCCTTATGGTGAAATACTTCATAGGAAGACGCTTTGCAGTTGAGTTATCCTTGAAGTATGGTTGTGCTTATATGTGGAATAATGAGTTAAAGATCAGTGAATTTGTTAGTGGAACAATCCTATATGGATAGTGCTTGTCATGCCATTTTCGGTGGTATGTGGAATGTCACATAACTCCTCATGGTTTGAGAGTTATGACCCTATGAAGATGAAGGACCCTCATTTGTTGGCTTGAAGCTCCAAGAGGTCAAAGAAGTCAAAGTTCTTGAAAAGAAAAAAATATTATTTAAATGAAAAAGTAATGGAGAAATTTCTAATTATGGAAAGTGGTTAACCCTAAAATGAGGAAAATAGGTTAAGTGGCCTAGAAATGGGTTAAGTGACCTAGAAGATGCTTCTAAGGAAGCTACTTGGAGAGTATAAATAAGAGGTAAGGGTCTCTTGTGTAGTGCATCCCTAATGGTATCTCTTATGCATCTCTTGAGCATGTATTGAAGATCTATTCTAACAAAGAGGAGTTCTGGAGGATCTCATGGATGCATCAACATTTCGGCAAGTCTGAGATCATGACGACAAAAGTCTTAGAACTTTAGAAACCCTAGTTTCGGAGGTATACGCGGGCTACAGTGAGACAGGGTGTGTACATACGTGGGTTGAATAAGGACAGGGCACGTACAGTGAATGAAGTCATGTAGACTTGTTTGTGAGTTGGCGTCAGGTTCTTGAAGACTGAAGTAGGTTCCAGATCTGCATTCTATGGTCTCAGATCTGTCATAGAAACTCCGGTATGGTTACATTGTTGTCTTGATGGATACTCTTTCTTGTTGTGTAGTGAATGCTTAAGGCATTCTTGGTATGGTTGTTGTGATGTGGTTTGTGTTGGTTGATGGAGTGAGAAACACTCTTATGATTCAATACTGATATGATTGCTATAGTATGTTGGCTTCTTATACATGATTGAGTAGAATTCATATTGTATGGTTCAAGAGCATGAGTAATTTGTTGGATATCTTGGATGTGTTATGATTGGTTATGGATCAGATTGGATAATGAGAGACATAAGAGAATTTGATTGAAGGTTGCAGAAGATCTGAGTGTGTGATGAAAATAAAACTCTAGTTGCTCAGAACTGATACGTAGGCTGTAGAATAGACTAGACACATACATACATGAGTTGTACTACTGGTAGGGAACATACATACGCAGGTTGCACTACCGACAGGTCGTGTACCTGTTGACAGATTGACATTGTTGAGGATTGTTGCCTCATCTTAGTTGGTGTTGAGGGTGTAAGTTGAATCTTGAATTATAGAGCTGGTGCTCTTGTATATTTGTACTCTATTCATTTTTTTCTAATAAACCCAAGTATTGTAGTCTGAAATAAAAATAAAATTGTACATACATATTATGTTCCTTGTGTTCCTTGTGGTGATGATTTTTTGATGATATATTGTTGATGTATGTTGCTAATATATGCTCACATTTAATTGATTATAAATGAAAACAATAAGTAATGAGTAAATGGTGATTGCTAGCAAATGAGTTTTTAGAAGGGGAAGTTTTGAAAAAATGAGTCCCACACTCATTCACCCCCCCTCTAAGTGTGGTCGGTGTGTCCAACAACACATATATTTTTCTTTCAATGAATTCTATCTGTGGGAACGAGAAAAGATATTTTTCTTCTCACTGGAAATAAATACCCAAAAACATGCAACTTTCACTTTTCTTTTTTCAAATGGATTTTTTTTTAAATGTCAAACTATTAATTTAATGTTCACGAAATCCTAAACAAAAACAAGCTCTTTCAACTATGTACCAAGACACTCCAACTATGAAAGTAGGATGCAATTTGTTTTCTTCTTCTTTCCAAATCACATGAAAACTCAAAAGAGACACTTATTTTTCTTTTTCTTTTAATCAAAATGAAATTATTAAATGACACTTTGCAAAGAGCTCAAAATCGAATGAAAGTGGAGAAAACAAGCACCCAAGGAATAAAAGATTCAACCACAAAGATGTCTTCAATGGAGAAAACTCAAGATTTCAATGGTAAAAAATTAAAGTTTTCAAATAAATTGAAAACATATTGCACTCTAAGATGAAGTGAAAATCAAGAGAGTTGTATTTGTTTAAACAATGGAAGAAAATCTAAAGGAAAACCCAAAATATTTTTAAAAACAAATGAACTCTCTTCACAAAAGTACCAACAACACTAAAAGTTTGAGGGAATGAGATTAGATGATCTAAACCATACCCACAAAAAAAAAATATCATTTTAATAAAATAAACAAAATGGCACACGAAAGTAAATATTTCAAAATGACTTTGAAAAATGTTGCAATAATGACTGTTGGAACATATCTGAGAGAGAGATTTGGAGGGCCCAAAGAAAGTACAAACGCAGATATGTGTTTTGTTTGAAGGAGGCCCCTTCAAAAAATGGATTTTAGAGCCTGGTCACATCATATTAGTGACCACAACATGACCAGAAAGAACTAGTCACTCCTTGTAGAGGACTAGAGGGTGACCACAAAGAATTGGTTGCACATAACAGTGAAATTCTTACTATGGTCTCTCCCTGTAATGGAGAAACTAGAGACCAAAAGGGTTTGGTCGCTCTATGGGAAGAGATAACCCACGACCGTGATCGTGCAAGTGTGAAAAGTAATATATCTTAGACAAATCTATTATATCTGAATCTGAACAATTTCAAACAAACTCAGAAAAGACTTATGGAAAAAATGAAAACAAAAATCAGGGCTTAAAACAAGAAAAGATATTGAGAATATGAATTTAAAAGTTGAGGAAGAAACTAACTAAACAACAATGACTCCCCAACAAAGTCATCAATCTGTTGTAGGGTAAATGAACTCTGCAGGATTTACCTCCCTTAGGCTCTCGTTAGACCTAAGACATAATAGAGATGCAAGCAACATATTTTCCTAGATCTAAATTATACACGAAAAGAATCTACGAGTTGATGGAATCAAAGGTTTAGTCAATGATTTGATGCTTTTCCCTACACACTCATTATATATCATCTTTCTCAAAGATGCCCTTCACTCTTACCAACATGGATCTGCACACATAGAGACATAAAGAAACCTTTCACAAGATCAAACGAATCATGTATAAATGGATAAAAGATCTAGTGACATAACATAATAATATCAATTCCCTAAAAAGATTATAACAATTACATACAATCAAGTAAGGAGGAAAATCTTGTACATCTTATATTAGTGGACAAATGGTTTACAACTTACAATCAAGGAAGTTGATGCATTCCTTTCCCAAGTTCCTTTCCTAAGTTCCTTTCCCAAGTTCCTTTCCCAAGATCTGTAATCAAACTGCCAGAATAAGTTTCATTTCTCCTTTCTCTGTCCATTTTCCCATGAGAAACCCTCAATATATAAAATAATAAAGAAAATATCAAAGGTTAATCTAGATATGATATGGAATCCCAAGATAACAAGATTCTAGAGTTCAAACCATGAAAAATATGAGGTTTAATATCATCTCATAGAAAATAATCTTAAATGCAGAGTAATAGAACCATTGATCACCCTTTGAAAGAGGACAAGGAGAGACGAACAATTTTGGCCATGGGATGTAAAGGGACAACCAATGACTAGGAAAAAAGGGACTGTAAACTCAGGGGAAAGGTGGTATAATTTAGTTTTTCAGACTGCTAACCTCTATATGATGCTCATCAGGTGCTCAAGTGGAAAATAATTGTATAATAGCAAGGGAATATTAGGTTCCTAACTTTCCTAACCTCTCAAGTATATAGAATAATATGTTCTTATATGCAATAAAGGCCAACATTAGTAAACAAGGCCTATGTAATAATGTGAACATGTCTATTGTAAGAAGACTTACTAGAAGGTTCCACCTCTAGAAAGTTCTTCCTCTAGAATATATTTAGAAGATAGAAACAATATAAATAGGGGTAGAAAGAATGGAAACATTTTGTCATGAGAATCATTTTGTACTTGATCTCTACACCGTTGGAAGTTTCCCCCTTGAAGAGGCAAGTAAAATTGGCTACCAAGATAATAAAGGTATCATTTCTAGAATCAATTGTGTCATTATGCTCTCTATTCTACTATTTTTTGCTAATAATTGTTATAACAATATTATTTATGCTCTACATAATAACTTATGGTACCTTACAAATCGATATACTTTCATAATAAACGGGTTCATTCCAATAGGAAATAAAAGACAGGTGTTGAAGTAATCATAAAATTAACCATTAGTGGACACAAAAATTTACAAGTATGGATCAAAATTCTCTCTCAACCACAGATGTAGGTGGTGGAACTTAGAAATCTTGTTGGATTTTTTTTATAAATCTATTATAATGTTCTTCTAGAAAATAGAATAAAGTAAGATTATTTTGTTGGTAGAATGAGGGATCTAAGTGCTTAACATTGGTAGATTACTACTCATGTACAATGTTCTCCTAAATATATTTGTATTTGACACTAAATAAACCTATGACATGCATAGACATCACTTGAACAAGAAGATTAAGCAACTGGACTAGAGGAAAGAAAATTATAATAAATAGTTTGGCATTGAAGGAGGACAACTAGGTGGATGAGATTAGAGGACATGGATTGAGGTGGGTGACAACATAGAGGACATGTGGGACAGGGTATATGGTGGTATACAAGGCATGGATGATTGTTTTTAAAATGTTAATGATGAACCACAAGATATTCTACAAGTTCCTCATCTTAAAAACACATTCGCTATAATTATTTTTAAAAATCAAATTAACTTTCATACAAATAGTAATAATAATATAATTTTATGGTCAAGGTTTAGTTAGACCCCAAATTGATGTATAAGACTCCATTGTTTATTATTTAAGATAGCACCTCCATGTAACAATTTGATTGCCTATGTTTATGGAGGTGTACATACCATGCCCTCCCCATATTCAAACTTGTGACATTTTAAGAAAAAACAAATATTGCTTGGTATTTTATGAGATTTACAATTAGCAAGAATAAAATAACAAATGACAAAATTAAAGTTTCTTTCTACATTCTTTTTTATTAAATTTTAAGAAGGGAAAAAAGAATCCTTCCATGCATATAATATAATATCCCCAACCGAGATATGTTAGGGAATTAATGTTTACTGTAGTTTTATGTGTAGATGGTTATATATATAGTCAAACACATTTCATGAAAAATGTGGAATGTTGTAATTTAATTAACAACTTTCTCTACCATATGGTTTTTCCTTCAAACATATCGCAGGCATTCAAATACTCAAAAATATGGAAAATACCTCATGACATTATTATTATGGATGGAATATGATACAAGCAATGACAAATTTATAGTGGTTGTTATAACAACTGTAAAAAAAAAGCCAACACTACATAATACAAGAAAAACCTGATGCAGATGCCAAAGTCTTATTCAAGAGATTCTACAAAACTAATCCAAGGCCTCCCTAGCCTCACATGATCTACTACAGCACTGTCTATTCTGCAAATGGTCATCCAATCCCCCTATAACCTTCACATATATGACCCAAAGGGATTACCACAACCACTAAACCCTTGCAGAGGTCCTCACAGGATGAGGTTGGGTTACAAGCGGGGCCTCATGGGACCCTCATGTTCAACCACTGAGCACATCTCTTGTCTTGATTCCCCAAAACCCACTTGGTAGGGGTTTCAATTTGCATAAGTCCTAGAAAGATGAGTTTGGACGACAAACGGGGCCTCGCGGGACCCTCATGTTCAACCAATGAGGATTTATCTTATCATGCTTCCTTGAAACCTTTCTGGTACCTAAAAAATATGATATCAGCCTCCTCCAGAAAGATTCACAAATATCCTATGCAAGCTAATATACCTCCAACTAAATACAAATCCCAAATTGAAGCTCCAATGGAAATCTTGGATGGGTCCCCCTCTTGCCTAGATAGAGTAGAGATTGCACCACTTAAAATAAATTGTAATGGTGGAATGGATTTTATAAACTTTAACTAAACAATGGATCCAAGAGAACTTCAAAATGAGAGATCAAATCATAATGCCAAAGTGAATCTACACCCCTCCTTTTATTCTTCTTACATTCCTTCTATAACTTTCCCCTTTTTTGACTAAATCAAATATGACCCTTATTCCCTTTTTACTTTTAATTTAAAAGTCACTTTAATAATGTTTAAGTAACTTATTGATTTAAATTTTTTTTATTTCCTAAATGTCACCTTACAAACATAAGCATATTCTAACTAGGTGACATTAAATGACCCCTTTTGACTCCCTTTTTATTCACTGACAATCTAGGAAGTCATTTCCACTGTAGAATTGGGGAACCCAAAAATGGGGACATCACAAGTCCTCCCTTCCCAAAGTTTGCTTTTCCTCAAGTAATTCCATCAAACCCATAGGAACAACAAACTAAACCAAATTCAAATTAATGATGATCCTCGAGTCCCAAACCAATGTAAAATATGTGTAGCACCTACCACCCACAATATTGTCCTGCAATGTGCTAACACCAAGGGCCTCTTGCAAGTAACAATTGGTTCTCCCGTCTATACCAACTACCAAATTGTCAACCCATAAAATCCCAGGGTCCCATCTACTCATAACAGTGGTCTATAATGTGATAATACAAGAATCTACCTAACTGCTCCTAATAAGCTAGGAAATCATAAGCTGCATAAACTCGGTGGACTCCTCGGAAGACCACTCCTCTAAGAAACCGCTCCTAATCCTCCCAAAGGTATACTATGATGATTCAAAATCAACAATCTCAACTCGAATAGTAGTTGAACGATTAAAAAATGTAATCCCAGGCTCCCAAAATAATCCTAAAGAGGAACCACCATGGTGAGATTGCACCACTCTGATCATCAATATGAGCCCAATGTACCCAATGTGCATCCTCCTCTCCTGGTGATCTATATTTTATGGGAATAAAAAAATGAATACAGATTATTATTAAAATATGCTCAACACAAAATAGCAGAGATACAATGAAATTGGTTTCTATTCAATAAGGAAATAAGCTGAAACTGTAAAATGCAGCGGAAAACAAGCTTGCTAGAATGGTGGTGGCTTATCTTTGAGAAGAGATGTGACGGTTGTGCTTATTCACAAGAAGATGAGTACAATGAGTATATGAAGTCCTTTTTTACAATAAACATGAATTCCAAAACCCTAGACATCCAAAAACCTAACCCTAGGATATGAAGCGCCAAAATTCATGTGGGCCCTGTTGGGGTAAGTTAGTACTTCAACTTCCTGGGGTCGTAACGTTTTCCTACGATAGTCGTTTTAGGCGCACAATATCCCATTGGAAAGTTCTATCTAAGGAATACACATTTTTCCATTATACTTTGAATATGTCTATAGTTTGACTATGGCAAGCCCTAAAAACGTTTTTTAGGGACTCAAAATGACCCCGAAAGTCAGGGACTCGAAAACTAGGAAAACAAATGCCAAACTAGAAAACTGCCAAAATGAACCAGCTAGAATAGGTGGGAGGCCACCTAAATCCACATGGATCAATCGTCACCCCTTAGGAAGAAATGGTTTCCATTGCATTGAGTTCCCCCATCAGGTGAGGAAATTCCTACTGAATTTGGCCTTAGGTGAGCCACTTGCCTTGGGGCATGAGCTGTCATGATTTGACAACTCGATAAAGTTGGATCCTTTGTTGTCAAGTGACCTTGACCTGTTTGTCCAGAATCTGATCGTTGGATGCCTGTTTCATTCATTTAGGGTTGATCTTTGTTGGTGTCAATTGTTCTGCTATCTCTAAGGTGTCCAATAATGGTGGGAAATATGGTCGAAGGAGAGCCACGTTGAATACTGAGTGAAGGCCAAGGAAAGGGGGAATGTGTAGTTCAAAAGAATTTTCTCCCACAACCTTGGTGATGAAGTAAGTTCCATAACGGAGTGGGTGAAGCTTCTTATGGGGCCCTGTAAGGCCTTCTTTCTGCAAGTGCAACCAAACTTTTTCTCCCACATGAAACTTATGTGGCACATGTTGTTGATCATGGTGCTTCTTGTACTTGGCATTGGAATTCTGTAAAATATCCTAAACTTGTTGGAAGATGTGTTGGATCCACTCAATGAACTGGGTGGATTTGTCAGCTTCAGTTGGAGCAAGGGACGAGTCAAACGAGGTGGACACAAGGGGTAGTACAACATCCATGGGACCCAATGGTTGGAATCCCAACCCCACCTATAAGGGGTTGTGGTCAGTTGAGCTATGTAGTGCTTGGTTGTAGCTATGTTGAACATAGGGAAGAATCTCATCTCATGTGCAGGGGTGATTGGAATTGTACATGCGTAGGATATGCATGATCATCCAATTGATGACCTCAATTTGGCCATCTATCTGGGGGTGGAAGGTAGTGGATTTGGTGAGCTTGGTGTCCAACAATGGCCAAAGGCTCGACCATAATGTGTTGAGGAACTACTTGTCCCGATCTAAGACAGTGGTTTGTGGGATTCCAAAATGTACCCATACTAATTCAAAGTAGATTTTAGCAATGGCCTCTACTGTGATGCTCTTCTTATAGGCAGCCATAATCACCATCTTGGAAAATAAATCAAAAACCACAAAAACAAAGTCATTTCCCCTCTTGGTGGATGGAAGGCTTGATATGTAGTCCATTGAGATGGATTCCCCTAGCCTGTTAGGAGTAGGGAGAGGGGTGTATAGGCCCTGTTTCTTAGTGGTTGGTTTGGAAATAGCACAGGCAGTGCAAGACCTGATATACTTGTTGACATCCTATCGAAGTTTCGACCATTAGAAATGTTTCTGCATCACTTCCATTCTATTTTAGATGCCAAAGTGTCCTGCCACCCAAATGTAGTGGGATTCCCAAATCATCTTCTCTTTCTCTCTTGATGGAATGTAGAGATGACCCATATGGCACAACATCCCATCTTGAAGATGGAAATTAGTTACAACTGAGTTTGTGCCCAACATTTGGTAGGTGGTGGCGGAGTCAGGGTCTGTCTCATAAAGGTGGGGTCATCCGGAGGTCTCGTGGCCATAATAGTGTAGCATCGTGGTGAGTGTCATGACTATAGGTTGATTGAGGCAATCAGTGACTCCGTTGGTACTTCCTATTTTATACTTGATGTTGAGGTGGAACTACTGCAAGTATGTGGACCACTTCTGATGATGGTAATTTTGCAATTTTCCTTGTGTCTGCATGAACTGCAGTGGCTTATGATTAGTGTGGATAGTTGTCTCCTTCCCAAGATTTCAATGTCTCCATTGGAAGTAGGCTTTCACAATGGAGTACATTCCTTTGTTGTAAGTAGGGTACTTACAGTCAACATCTGATAGTGTATCACTATGATAGGCCACTTGGTGGTCATTCTGAGTGAGAATGATACCCACAACATAGTCTGAAGCATATGTATCGATCTTAAAGGGTTTCCACAGGTCTGGTAATAAAAGTACTGGGGTTGAGTACAAGCATTGCTTCAAATCATCGAACGCTTGTTGTTAGGATAGAGCCGACAAAAATGTTTTCTTACCACCACCCTTGGTTACTTGGTTGAGGGCCCATGCAATATGGGAGAATCCCAACAAGAACCTGCGATAGAAATTGGCAAGGCCCAATAAGATTTGAAGCTCAGTGAGTGTGGTTGGGGCTGGCCAGTCATGAATGACCTAGATCTTGGTTGGCTCCACATGCACACCATTTTGATCCACAATGTATCCTAGGTAATGGACCATGTCCATGCCGAAGGAGAATTTTTCCAAGTTGGAATATAGCATGTGTTGTCGCAAGGTGTGCAGAACCTACTGAATATGCTGCAAGTGTTCCACCCAAGTCTTGTTATAGATAAGGATGTCATCCAAGATATTTTCCATCATCCTCATGAAATTTTTTGGAGCATTTGTCAAACCAAAGGGCATGACCAACCATTCAAAAAGACCTTATTTTGACTTGAAGGCAATCTTCCATACATATGTTTGTTCTATTGAGGCTTGGTGGTAGCCAGACTTCAAATAAATCCTACTGATGTATTTTTCCCTCGTGATCTAATCAATAAGGTATTTGATTCGGGGAATCGGGTAGCGGTTCTGGACTATGATTTTATTTAGGACCTAATAATCAATGCAAAGTCACCAGGTCCCTTCTTTATTCTGCACCAGCATGATTGGGATCCCACAAGGCGATGAGTTGGGATGGATGTGCCCCTTGTGGAGCAGTTCTTGGATCTTCCCCTTGATCTCCTCATTCTCTAAAAACCAGCGGCGGTAGATTGGCCCATTGGGTAGCGATGCATTGGGGTTCATATTGATGGGATTATTGACCTGACAGTGTAGAGGTACCCCGGTAGGTGAGGAGAACATATCCGAGTATTATTCCACAACCTTATCCACTTTCTTCTACTGTGTGGAGAGGTCAGTTGTGAATGCCTTGGATTTGGCTGTGATCTTTCACTCACACTGAGAGTGAATCACGAAGAAGAAAAAATTCCCAGTCTAGGAGATGACCTTTTTGCATTGCTTGAAAAAAATCAAGGAAATAACACTAGGTGGGACTGCCTTGGGTATCTTGTACAATTTACTGTCCAAAGTAATAAAAACACTGCAAGGCCTAAACTCATATACACCATGATGTTTCCATAAATAAGGTTGACCCAAAAGAACATTACAAACTTCAAGATGAGAAACATCACATAATACCTCATATTTTAAGGGCTTGATATCGTACGACAGGTGACACTGTTGGCTTATGCGAAGATTGCTTCCTTAGCGAAGCCATCCAATGGTGTAGGGATTTGGGTGTGGCATTGTCAGTAGGGATAGCCGCTTGATGACCAATACTAAGATGAGGTTCTTTTGGCTATCACTTTCAATGATGAATTCCAGTGGGGTGCCTTTCACCCACATCTGTGAATGAAAAAGGAACTTGCCTTCCTCTAGATCGTCTGGTTCACCAGTCTGGAGCTTGGTGGTAGAAATGGTGGCACTGGGTTCCAATTCAATGATATGTCTCCCCCTTTCTAGTTCTGACTTAGATTTGGAACCCGCATCTAATTCATAGGCTTTCACCTCAACCACCAAAGACTGTTTTGAGCAACAATCAATAGTGTTATGTGAGGGGCTCTTATGGAAGTCGCACTACTTCCCGATATCTTTCTTTGTCTTTCCAGTGTCCTTCTTTACTTGTGGCTTGGACAGGTTGTCTTGATGTTGTCCATCTTTTCTATTTCCTTTTTCCTACGGGTTGGGGCCGCCCTTTCCTTGCTTTTTTTTTAAGGGGTTCCAAGGCCCAAATTGTTGTGTCCTTTGTTTAAGGTTATGCTCAATTTTGATGAAATATCGATAGGCTGTGCCCAAGGATGAGATGTACAGAAAGTCCATTTCAGCCTGGATGTATCTATGCAGACCACTGCGATACTTGAGCACCGGATGTTGCTTAGAATATTTTATACCCAGCTTGGTGCGTAAGGTATGGAAGATATTTGTGAACTTTGGCAATGCTTGGTCTCTTTCCTATAGCAGTGTGGTCCATTTTGTATACAGGTCATCATAAATTCTGATAGGGTAGTATTGTTCCTTAATAGCATCCCTGAAGGACTCGCATGTGACCATGACTATAAATAATGAGGGTTCCTCTATTTCATTTTTCTCATAGAAAGTTTCCCACCAATATTTGACATGTGGAATATCTTTGAGGAGGGAAAAAGTAATATTTTCTTTATTTGAAAAGTTATGGACATAAAAATACCCTTCTAGTAGATTCAACCATTTGTCTACAACATTTGCGTTTATATGACCTTCAAATATAGGAATATCAAAGTTGATTTGTACCTTGAATGAAGTGATGCCTCTGCTCGAGGAATATGTGTCGCTTGTTGGTATCCGCTGAAGGATTTGCGCAAAACTATCCAACATCTCGTTCCTCTATTGCGTGAGGGATCCCTTGGGAATTTTTTTGAAAGGATATCTTGTCTCGTCATCTTTATTTTATCCCACCATGAGAGGTCGCTTGGGCATGAGAGATCTTTTTTCCTCAAGAAAAACAGGCTCGAAACCCAATTCTTTGTACCCTGACCTCGTTGGGGACATCCATTAAGAACGACAAGGAGCATACCACTTTGATACCACTGATCCGGATTTTATGAGAAGAAAAAATTGAATACATATTATTATTAAAACATTATTAACAAAGAATAACAGAGATACAATAAAACTGGTTTCTATTCAATAAAGAATTAAGATGAAACTGTAAAATGCAGCAGAAAACAAGCTTGTTGGAATGGTGGTGGGTTGTTTATCTCTGAGATGAGATGTCACGGTTGAGCACATTCACAAGAATATGAGTAAAATGAGGCTATGAAGGAAATTTTTACAATAAACATGAATTCCAAAACCCTATACATCCAAAAACTTAACCCTAGGATATGAAGTGCCAAAAGTTTTATAGGCCCCATTGGGGTAAGTTAGTACATCAACTTCTCAGGGTCGTAAATTTTGCATGAGATCTTCGTTTTAGGTGCACGATAGCCTATTGGAAAGGTCTATCCAAGGAATACACATGTTTCCACCATAATCGAACTCTGTCTACAGTTTAACTATGGCGAGCCCTAAAAATGTTGTTTAGGGCCTCAAAATGACCCCGGAAGTCGGGGACTTGAAAACTAGGAAAAAACTACCAAACTAGAAAACTGCCAAAATGAACGAGGTTGAATAGGTGGGAGGCCACCAAAATCCATCTGGATCACTTGGAATCCCAACCTGAACTCCCTGAAGCGACTGAAACCAAAATCATGAATCCTCCACTGCGAAGGTGTCTTAGTTAAGTCTAAGTTTTCAAATCCACAACTGGCCTTGATTCTGTCTTTCCATATAGAGTAAATATTGACCTCTCTTCTATTGAAATCCCAAAAATAAATCATGCCAATCATTATCACAACTCTGTCAGTCATCATCATCTGAATCAATCTATCACTCAATCAAATTTGCAGATCCCACCACCAAATTGGAGGCCCACCACTCCCAACACCTACTAGTTTTCATGGTGCCATACTAGTAACCATCATAATCAAAAGCCAAGTCCCTAGTATGCCAACATCTAGTGGAAACTAAGTACTATGAATCAACTATGTGCTTGAAATTGTGTTCAAATCCTGCCAAACTGAATTAGGAAATCTACTATCCCAATCACCGTTAATGTAATAAAGTAATTCACGGTGTCTAAAAACTCCCTGGAAAGTAGCCCTGTGACTTTTGGTGCCTCATACTCATACAAGTACCGTGAATTCCCTAACATAGGTGAATCACACATATCCCTCATAATCTTCTCCCTAAGTGCGGACTCAGGGACTACATGTGTGTGACCTCCACAGTGGATAATGCCATCCATCACTTTGTCAGACGAAATCTCTTTGAATCAATACAATACAATTTGTATATCCTCCTATGCTCTGACCACATAGCCCAAATGAAATAACTCTGACATGGATATAATCCTTCCTGCCTCACCCCACTGGCTTAGGTTAACCCTCCATGTCCTATTGAATATACCGTTCAGATAAGAAAATAACACTAGATGCCACTGCCACTTCCTACAATACTGGAAAGTTTCAGGTGTGTTGGTCAATCCGAATGGTATGGTAAAGAACTCAAGGTAACATCTGAGAGAAATATTCTAGGTATCCTACTCTCTATCGTTACTCTAGGGATATCCCACTCGAAGATCAATATCTGAGGAATATAACTCTCCATGAAGCTTGTTCATCCACTCATCAATCTTAGGTGAAACAAACTCAATGATATGTCTGAAGTCCTTGTTTGGCAATCTCCCCAAGGGAATCATTCCAAAAAATAATTGTACACCACTGTACACAGATGAATAATATTGTATACGACTGAACACTATTGTATCATCATGTACCACCTTGTATCCTATATGTGTCAATTTAATAATCACTCCACTAATATCATCTGAAATTGGGTCCCAAAATGATGTATCCACATCCATCCTATACTCAATCCTGTAATAAACTAGTTCATATACTTCCTTTCTTGTTGGTCCATAAGGAATTTTCTCAACTACATCCTCTGTAGCTAAGCCTTGAGACAAACGAAACAACTCATCATCCCCACTATGCAAGTCAGGAGCATAGTCAAATCCCTCTATGTCATACCTCTCCATAAGAACCTACAACTCTGAATGCTCCTTGTGCGGTATCATCACACGAGGATCCTCCCTCAAATCATGAGTGCCACTCATGCCCTCAAGTTTCACAGATTCTAAAGATGATGGATTCTCTGCTACTATCAATGATGAAGAGCATACCAAACTTATCTGGTAACAAATCTCCTCAACCTTTGTTTCCTTGTCTTCAGTGAACTTAAGAGAAAGGTCCCTATCCATGAACAGTTGCATGTAATCATATTTCATCTACTCTAGTGCCTCTTTGATGATGTGAAATTGGGTACTAGTGACTCCATATGCAATTCCCCTTTGTCTCTCCTCCAATAGAGTTTTCCACATAAGGTCTTCAAAAAACTTATGAGCACCATATTTCCTTGTCAACACCTGCACAATTTTCTCCTCTATGACTAGTAGTTATTTCATCAACATGGCATGGGCTATCACCCAAGGGACAAACTAATCACTAGCTGATACTATGCAATGATGTGCCTCATGTGGAATATCCTCCTCATACAATATCTCAGATCCATTCTCCTTCAACAAATCATCCCCTCCATTGTCATCCTTTGTGCATGCATCATCTCACCTTTCATGATTAGGATGAGGTGTTGAATCCATGTCATCATAAATAGGGAAATATGTTGGATCCTCAACATTTATTGATTGGAACATTTCCTCATGGTCATCAAAAGTAGGATAAGATGTTGCATCCTCATCGTCTCCATCTAGCACACTAGTGTCATCGACCTCATTGATCATTTATGATGATGTATCATAGGTTACTATTTGGTCTTCCTCTATGCACACATCCTCCTTATGGCTAGATGCATGCTCCTCCACCTATCCTCCATGCTTATCCTTATTCAATTCCTTCCCTATTCTTTTAAAATAATCCTCGTACAAATCCTTGGGCCAACTTCTGTACAAGAGGATGCAATATTTTTTAAAGGGAAAAGTTGCATGAATCGCCTCACCCAATGTTAGATACTCCTGGTAGTAAGGCATATATTTATTTTTCTCCAGCTTCCTCAAACGTTTAGCCAAACATTCCATATTTGTCTTCTTAATGCATTGCATCATAGCTATTGGTAGTTTTCTAGCTTTAAGGTTTCATCAAACACTTAACTAATCCTTGTCCATAGAATGCACTACGGATTTTTTCCCTTCTTTGTAATCAATTCATGTTTTATGCAATCAGATGCTGGCAAGATCACCAACTCTAATACCATTTTAATATCCCCAACCGATATATGCTATGGAATTAATGTTTGTTGTTATTTATGTGTAACTAGTTGTATATTTAGTCAAACACATTTCATGAAAAAGGTGGAATGTTGTAATTTAATTGAAAATTTTCTCTACCATATGGTTATTCCTTCAAACATATCGTTGACATTTAAATACTAAAAAATATGGAAAATTCCTCATGGAATTATTATTATGGATGGAATCTGATACAAGCAATAACAGAGTTCTAGTGGCTACTATAGCGACTGTAAAACAATAACCAACAGTATAGAATACAAGTAAAACCTAATGTAGATGACAAAGTTTTATTCAAGAGATGCTACCAAACTGATCCATGGCCTCCCTAACCTCACATTATATGCTCCAACACTGTCTATTCTGCAAATGGTCGTCCAACCCCCCTATAACCCTCATGGATCTGACGCAAAGATCCTGTTGCAGCCACTAAACCCTTGCAAAGGTCCTCACGAGATGAGGTTGGGCGACAAGTGGGGGCTAGCAAGACCCTCATGTTCAACCGACGAGGACATCTCCTGTCTTGTGTCCCAGAAACCCTCCTGGTAGAAGCTTCAGTTTGCATATAGGCCCTCGCGAGATGATTATGGGTGATAATCGGGGCCTTGTGGGACCCTCATGTTCAACCAACGAGGATGTCTTATGTCATGTTTCCCTGAAAAATTTTTGGTACCTACAAAATCTAAGATTATCCTCCTCCGGAAAGCTTCACGGATCTGTTGTGCAAGCCAATATACCATCAACTGAATACAAACCCCATATTGAAGCTCCAATGGAAATTCTGGATGGATCCCCCTCTTGTCTAGCTAGGGTGGATATTGCACCACTGAAACTAAACTGTAATGTTGTAAAGGTTTTGCTAAACCCTAACGAAAATATGGCTCCAAGAGCACTTCCAAACTGAGAGATCAAATCATAATGCCAAAGTAAATATCTACTCCTCCTTTTATCCTTCTTCCATGCCTTCTAGAACTTTCCCTTTTTTGACTAAATCAAATATGATCCTTATTCTCCTTTTACTTTTACTTTAAAAGTCACTTTAATAATGTTTAAGTAACTTATTAATCTAAAGTTACTTTATTTCCTTAATGTCACTTTATAAACATAACATCTTCTAACTATTTGACATTAAATGACCCTTTTTGACTCTCTTTTTCTTCATTGACAAGCCACATAAGTCATTTCCACTGTAGAACGGGGGAACCCAAAACTGGGCACATGTGACATGAAGTTATAGAGACACAGTCTTGGTTGTTGGTAGGGAACAATAGCAATAACAAAAGTAATTTAAAATTTTCTTTTGAATAATGATGGGTTCTTTTGGTGAATGATTGTGTGGTTAGGGCTTGAGTTAAAGATTTATGCTTTAATGAAATGTTTACTTTGCTAAATGGTTCATTTAATTACATGACTACTTTGATATATTGGTTAAGAATTCATATATCTACAAGGAAAGAAAAATATTTTAAGTTCCACCTCAAAGCATGATTCTAATGATGTAGTTACCTTGTGAAACACCTAGATCCATATCCACGTATTAGAGGTATTTCTAATAATGTAGGTAATGTGCCAAATATTTTGATATTTAGTTAAGGGTTCATATCCACAAGAAATTAAGGTKCTTTTAATAATGTGGGTACATTTCCAAACACCCTAGTTCGATGTTTTAGTTAGGGATCCAAGGTGTTTTTGTTGACAAGGGATGCCTTATGCTACTCCAATACCATATTGCAACATCTATGTATAGACAAATAATGATATAATGATCACATTAATATGGTATTGGAAAGTATTTCCAAAGAAAGGATAGAGATAAGTAAGTCAAGGCCAAATTCAGGAGATTTGGTTCATGTTATGGAGGGTTGGAGTTATAGTGTAGTTCTTACTCTAGGTAGGTTAGTAACTAGTCTCACTCGTGACCTTACCTGATCCTTAGATTTTGGACCTTTATTTATCCTTGGAAGTGAAATTTTCCTTATCTTTCCTCTTTAATGAGATATCTCCCTCCCTTCTCAGACAACGACGTATACGAACCATACCAAATGGTCCTCCAAAATATATCCTTAGAAACCCTTTTGTTTTTCCTTGGCTCGAGGTAGTTGGCAAGGGTGAATACTTCATTCTGGTTAAAGGTCCACATCCACATAAAAAATGTTCTAAATTTTTCTAAATCCAAACATAAAGATTGACATGACCTTTTATTCTACTTTCTCATGTAATATCAATTAGTTTTAATGAGTGAGGAGAGTGATCATTCAACAAGAGCTTATTGCTCCACTGATTTATACACCTATTACTTCCTTGCCACCACTATATAATGACCCTACCATGTGTCGATGTTCCTACAAGTTTTTTAGGCATAATCAAAGTTTCTACTTTGAGAGGCAATCCTTTCCCTATAGTGAAAGTTCGATGTCAAATTCAAAATCTAGACTAACTTGATAAGTGGACAAACCTACCTCCTTTCCAATAGAAATGTTCCTAATAATCATGCATTTTTTTTGTCAAAGTCAGAGTTCCACTTAGGAACATTCACTCTGAAACTTTTCCTTTAAGGGTTTTATCCCATTTTAAGACAACCCAAATTACTAAAATTTTGAAAAATTAGTAGATTAGGGTGAAACTTTGTGTTACCAAAAAAATAGACTCACCAAAAAGGTTGAGTTCATCCACTTATTAAATGAACTGGATAAAAAATTTACCATTACAAAAGTATATTGCAAGAAGTTATAACTCCACCTTATTGATAAGAACTTTGACCCTAAACCATTGTCCATAAAAACTTTGACCCCTTTTAAAATGACTAATTATTAAAATTTCAAGAAAATGTATAAATCAATATATAGTTTTTCCTTGTTAAAAAAAACTAAAATTAATACGATGCATTTTGCTTAAAGATTCAAAATGTGTTCATTAATATTTGTAAATTTTCCCCATAATTTTGAACTTGAACTTGTTGTTATCCTTTGGAACTGATTTTAGTTGAACGGAATAGAAATTCAATGAAAGTTAAAGTTTGGATCTTGAACATGACCTCATTTCTTTGAAACTCTCTCTAATACTTTACTAACGTTTGAATGGAACCGACATCTATAAGAGCGAGATTTTCGTAGATAGTTCCCTTTGTCTTGGTACTATATTGATCTAAATACACGTTGCATTTCTTATTGAGAGTAAGCTCCATCTTTTGTCTTATTACTATATTGATATAGTTACATGTTGAATTTCTTCTCCATAGCATGAGGAAGAAGTGTGCACGCTCATTCTTCAAATTTGACACGGAATTTTGAAAATAGATTGTAAAATTTTACAATCTAATAATCACGTGTTTAATGATCAACTATTTCCATAAATAAAATTTAACTCATAAAATTTAACTCACGTTGAAAATTTATATTTATACACAACCTTTTTAAAAATTTAATTATAAAATTAAAAAAAAATAATCAAATCTATATAATTAAAACCCTAACTCAATCCCATAAACCTTTGCTCATTCCTTCCCATGAATAAATGGGGTTGCAAATAAAACCCTCGTTGACAATTTAGACCTCCAACAACCTCATTAGTAAATCGACGAAACTGCATTTACATTTTTTATTTCTTAACAAATAGATTTTATTGTACTGTAAAAACATTTAACACGATGCACTAGTCTTATTAATTGAGAATTCATTAATTATCTAGAAAAACTTGTAAGACCATGTTTTTCTATTTTAACTTATAATAATTATGGTATTTTGGTAGGTGGGTTTAATCGTTAAAAACATATGTTTTTTTTCGTTCTTTTTAAATAACATGTTCAAATCCATAAAAGTAGAATATGTACTAGGTAAACTTTAATAGTCAAAATCAAATTGATATATATATATATATATATATATATATATATATATATATATATATATATATATATATATATATATATATATAATATGTAGAATATACTCCATTCTTACATATTGAAAATGCATTAATCATGAAGAAAAAATGGGTAAATTGATTTAATGGCTAACAGTTTTTTTTAAGTCATATGTTAAAAAATATTCAACATTAAAATGTATTTTCTACATTCTTACTTATAAAATTAAAAAGCAAAACAAGAGAAAGAATGAAGTCATGGAGATATGATCTTAGTTGGTTGGGGAAAATAGTAATAACAAACCTCACAAATAAAGAAATAAAAATAATAATTTTGAATAATCATGGATATTTTGATGAATGCTTTGTTTTGGTGAAGTATTGTTTCTTTGAGGTTTAAGTTAAAAATTTATGATTTAATAAGTGTATATTTTGTTTAACACTTCATCTAATTACATGGATACTTTGTTAAACACTTTGAATTGGTGTTTTGGTTAAGAATCCATAGTCTAATGGCATGGGTACTTTGTTAAACATTTTGATTTTGTGTTTTGGTTGTTTTTATTAAAGATTTATAATCTAATGACTTTGATACCTTCCCAAACACACCTTCTTTGTTTTGGTTAATAATACATAACCTAATGATATGGGTACCTCACCAAACACCTTGATTTACTGTTTTTGTTGAGGATCCATGATGTAGTGACATGGGTACCTTAATCCTGATAGGTATTAATCGACGGACGAGGATCCATCGGGAAATCTACGGTCACACATGACCGTTAGATTAGTAGGAGAAAGTAGGGCGTTAAATGCCTTACTACTTTGTTTTCCTGTATCTTTGTGGGTAGCGAAGAGTTTAGGACTGTGGATCCCCAAAGTCCGTGAGAGTATCTGGGCCGTGGATATTTCCACGTTTAGGAAGTCGTGGGAGAGCCCACAAGTTAGGAATCTCTCCGAGCCATCAGATTTCGATTGAAAAACCCAACAGTCGTTGGATCTGTCAAAAGATACACGAGGGTTAACACCCCAGTGGATCGGGACTTTCCAATGTGGAAACCCCGAAATAGATTTGAGTCGTCCGATTGACGAAGGCCACGTGTCGCGAGATCTCCCATTTTGGGAAATCGGGAATTGCAGAATCAAGATTCCCGTTGACAAGAGTTCGAGATTTTCCAATGTGGAAACCCCGGGATAGATTTGAGTCATCCGATTGACGGAGGCCATGTGTCACGAGATCTCCCATTTCAGGAAATCGGGAATCGCGGAATTAGGATTCCTGTTGACAAGAGTTCAGGATTTTCCAATGTGGAAACCTCGGGATAGATTTGAGTCGTCTGATTGACGGAGGCCATGTGTCGCGAGATCTCCCATTTTGGAAAATCGGGAATCGCGAGATCAGGAGTCTTGGCGACAAGGGATCGGGACTTTCCTGGGTGGAAATCCCGGAGCAGTTGTGGATCGTCCGATTTAAGGAGGTGACGTGTCAAGAGATTACCCGTTTCGGGAAATCAGGGATCGGGGATTTGGGAATTCCGTTGACAAAAACCCAGGATCTTGCCTTGACAAATTCTGACCCATAATGACGAGACGATAGCAGGTGGCTAAGTCCCGATGGACGGACGAGATTCCTTCGGGAGATCTCAGGGGTTGTAACGACCGTCATATGTGAGGAAGAGATGCCAGTTTTACGCTGGAGCGTGAATGCACATTAGGGTAAGTAGCAAGTAGATCTGGATGGCCAGATTCCACCCACCCAAATCTATGGTTGAGGATGCATTCCGGAGCCCCCTTGCCATTCTGCCTTTAATGGGGGGGGAGGGTCTTGAATTGGACGTGCAACTCTTGAACGGTCAAGATTAATCCATCATGATCAACGGAACTTAGGTGGATTCCAGATCCCCCTTACCATTCTGCCNTGAAGTGGGGCCCTCTCCTGTCCTATCGACTATCATGTCGCACTTTTCCCTCTACCACCTGCACTCCACTTAACCGTGCAATAGGGCCTGTTCTCATTGGCTGTTCTCTAGCCCTGTCAGGGTTCAGTGGTTGCAAAGACGAATGGTTTGACATTACCATAGCACCGAGACACGAAATTAAAAAGACACTACGTTTATTTGAACTGTGATCGTGACCTGCGATCACCTGGGAATAGAGAGAGAAAGAAGGAGCCAGCTTACCCTGGTCCTCCATGGATATTTAGGGGTTCTGATTCGGTAAAGGACAAGAAAAAAATGATTTAGGTAGTGGGTATGTGACAACTCAGCAATGATACGCAGGTTGTAGTATAGATTGGATGCATACATACGTGAGTTGTACTACTGGTAGGGCACATACATACGTGTGTTGCACTACCGACAAGTCGCGTACCTATTGACAAATTGATATTGTTGAGGATTGTTGCCTCATCTCAGTTGGTGGTGAGGGTGTAAGTTGAGTCTTGAATTATAGAGATGGTGCTCTTGTAGAGTTTTACTCTATTCAGTTGTTGCAGATAAACCCAAGTATTGTAGTCCGAAATAAAAATAAAATTGTACATACATATTATGTTCCTTGTGGTGATGACTTGTTGATGATATATTGTTGATATATGTTGCTGATATATTCTCACATTTAACTGATTATAAATGACAACAATAAGTAATGAGTAAATGGTGATTGCTAGCTAATGAGTTTTATGAAGGGGAAGTTTTGAAAAAAAGAGTCCCACACTCATTCACCCCCCCTCTAAGTGTGGTCGGTGTGTCCAACAACGTAGATATTTTTCTTTCAATGAATTCTATCTGTGGGAACGAGAAAATATATTTTTCTTCTTACTAGAAATAAATACCCAAAAACATGCAACTTTCACTTTTCCTTTTTCAAATGGAATTTTTTTTAAATGTCAAACTATTAATTTAATGCTCATGAAATCCTAAACAAAAACAAGCTCTTTCAACTATGTACCAAGACACTCCAACTATCAAAGTAGGATGCAATTTGTTTTCTTCTTCTTTCCAAATCACATGAAAACTCAAAAGAGACACTTATTTTTCTTTTTCTTTTAATCAAAATGAAAGTATTAAATGACACTTTGCAAAGAACTCAAAATCGAATGATAGTGGAGAAAACAAGCACCCAAGGAATAAAATATTCAACCACAAAGATGTCTTCAATGGAGAAAACTCAAGATTTCAATGGTAAAAAATTAAAGTTTTCAAATAAATTGAAAACATATTGCACTCTAAGATGAAGTGAAAATCAAGAGAGTTGTATTTGTTTAAACAATGGAAGAAAATCTAAAGGAAAACCCAAAATATTTTTAAAAACAAATGAACTCTCTTCACAAAAGTACCAACAACACTAAAAGTTTGAGGGAATGAGATTAGATGATCTAAACCATACCCATACACACAAAAAAAAAAATTAATAAAATAAAAAAAATGGCACATGAAAGGAAATATTTCAAAACGACTTTGAAAAATGTTGCAATAATGTATGTTGGGACATATCTGAGAGAGATATTTGGAGGGCCTGAAGAAAGGACAAACACAAATATGTGTTTTGTTTGAAGGAGGCCCCTTCAAAAAATGGATTTTAGAGCCTGGTCACATCCTATTAGTGACCACAACATGACCAGAAAGAACTGGTCACTCCTTGTAGAGGACTAGAGGGCGACCATAAAGAATTGGTTGCACATAACAGTGAAATTCTTACTATGGTCTCTCCCTGTAATGGAACAACTAGAGACCAAAAGGGTTTGATTGCTCTATGGGAACGGATAACCCACGACCGTGATCATGCAAGTGTGAAAACTAATATATCTGAGACAAATCTATTATATCTGAATCTGAACAATTTTGAACAGACTCAGAAAAGACTTATGGAAAAAATAAAAACAAAAATCAAGGCTTAAAACAAGAAAAGATATTGAGAATATGAATTTAAAAGTTTAGGAAGAAACTAACTAAACAACAATGACTCCCCAACGAATTCGCCAGTCTGTTGTAGGGTAAATGAACTCTGTAGGAGTTATCTCCCTTAGGCTCTCGTTAGACCTAAGACATAATAGAGATGCAAGCAACATATTTCCCTAGATCTAAATTATACATGAAAAGAAACTACGATTTCATGGAATCAAAGGTTTAGTCAGTGATCTAATGGTTTTCCCTACACACTCATTATATATTAGCTTTCTCAAAGATGCCCTTCACTCTTACCAACATGGATCTACACACATAGAGACATAAAGAAACCTTTCACAAGATCAAACGAATCATGTATAAATGGATAAAAGATCTAGTGACATAACATAATAATATCAATTCCCTACAAAGATTATAACAATTACATACAATCAAGTAAGGAGGAAAATCTTGTACATCTTCTATTAGTGGAAAAATGGTTTACAACTTACAATCAAGGAAGTTGATGCAGTCCTTTCCCAAGTTCCTTTCCCAAGATCTGTAATCAAACTACTAGAATAAGTTTTATTTCTCCTTTCTCTGGCCATTTTCCCATGAGAAACCCTCAATATATAGAATAATAAAGAAAATATCAAAGGTTAATCTAGATATGATATAGAATCCCAAGATAACAAGATTCTAGAGTTCAAACCATGAAAAATATGAGGTTTAATATCATCTCATAGAAAATAATCTTAAATAGGGAGTAATAGAACCATTGGTCACCCTTTGAAAGAGGACAAGGAGAGACAGACAATTTTTGTCATGGGATGTAAAGGGACAACCGATGACTAGGAAAAAAGGGACTGTGAACTCAGGGGAAAGGTGGTATAATTCAGTTTTTCAGACTGCTAACCTCTATATGATGCTCATCAGGTGCTCAGGTGGCAAATAATTGTATAATAGGGAGGGAATCTAAGGTTCCTAACTTTCCTAACCTCTCAAGTATATAGAATAATATGTTCTTATATGCAATAAAGGCCAACATTAGTAAACAAGGCCTATGCAATAATATGAACACGTCTATTGTAAGAAGACTTACTAGAAGGTTCCACCTCTAGAAAGTTCTTCCTCTAGAATATCTCTATAAGATAGAAACAATATAAATAGGGGTAGAAAGCATGGAAACGCTTTGTCATGAGAATCATTTTGTACTTGATCTCTACACCGTTGGAAGTTTCCCCCTTGAAGAGGCAAGTAAAATTGGCTACCGAGATAATAAAGGTATCATTTCTAGAATCAATTGTGTCATTATGCTCTCTATTCTACTATTTTTTGCTATTAATTGTTATAACAATCTTATTTATCCTCTACATAATAACTTATGGTACCTTACAAATCGATATACTTTCATAATAAACGGGTTCATTCCAATACGAAATAAAAGATAGGTGTTGAAGTAATCATAAAATTAACCATTAGTGGACACAAAAAATTTACATGGATCAAAATTCTCTCTCAACCACAGATGTAGGTGGTGGAACTTAGCAATCTTGTTGGATTTTTTTTATAAATCCATTATAATGTTCTTCTAGAAAATAAAATAAAGTAAGATTATTTTGTTGGTAGAACGAGGGATCTAAGTGCTTAACATTGGTAGATTACTACTCATGTACAATGTTCTCCTAAATATATTTTTATTTGACACTAAATAAACCTATGGCATGCATATACATCACTTGAACAAGAAGATTAAGAAACTGGACTAGAAGAATGGAAATTAAAATAAATAGTTTGACATTGAAGGACAACTAGGTGGATGAGATTAGAGGACATGGATTGAGGTCGGTGACAACATAGAGGACATGTGGGAGAGGGTAGATGGTGGTATACAAGGCATGGATGGTTGTTTTTAAAATGTTAATGATGAACCACAAGATATTCTACAAGTTCCTCACCTTAAAAACACATTCACTATAATTATTTTTAAAAATCAAATTAACTTTCACACAAATAGTAATAATAATATAATTTTAAGGTCAAGGTTTAGTTAGACCCCAAATTGATGTATAAGACTCCATTGTTTATTATTTAAGATAACACCTCCATGTAACAATTTGATTGCCTATGTTTATGGAGGTGTACATACCATGCCCTCCCCATATTCAAACTTGTGATGTTATAAGAAAAAAACAAATATTGCTTGGTATTTTATGAGATTTACAATTAGCAAGAATAAAATAACAAATGACAAAATTAAAGTTTCTTTCTACATGCTTGTTTATTAAATTTTGAGAAGGGAAAAAAGAATCCTTCCATGCATATAATGTAATATCCCCAACTGAGATATGTTAGGGAATTAATGTTTATTGCAGTTTTATGTGTAGCTGGTTATATATATAGTCAAACACATTTCATGAAAAATGTGGAATGTTGTAACTTAATTGACAACTTTCTCTACCATATGGTTTTTCCTTCAAACATATCTTAGACATTCAAATACTCAAAAATATGGAAAATACCTCATGCCATTATTATTATGGATGGAATATGATACAAGCAATAACAAATTTCTAGTGGTTGTTATAACAACTGTAAAAAAAAGATAACACTACATAATACAAGAAAAACCTGACGCAAATGCCAAAGTCTTATTCAAGAGATTCTACAAAACTAATCCAAGGCCTCCCTAGCCTCACATGATCTTCTCTGGCACTGTCTATTCTGCAAATGGTCATCCAATCCCCTTATAACCTTCACATATATGACCCAAAGGGCTTGCCGCAACCACTAAACCCTTGCAGAGGTCCTCACAGGATGAGGTTGGGCAACAAGAGGGGCCTCATGGGACCCTCATGTTCAACTGGTGAGGACATCTCTTGTCTTTATTCCCCGAAACCCACTTGGTAGGCGCTTCAACTTGCATAATTCCTAAAAAGATGAGTATGGACAACAAGCGGGGCCTCGCGGGACCCTCATGTTCAACCAATGAGGATTTATCTTGTCATGCTTCCTTGAAACCTTCCTGGTACCTAAAAAATATGATATCAACCTACTCCAGAAAGATTCACAAATATCCTATGCAAGACGATATACCTCCAACTAAATACAAATCCCAAATTGAAGCTCCAATGGAAATCTCGGATGGGTCCCCTTCTTGCCTAGATAGTGTAGAGATTGCACCACTTAAACTAAATTGTAATGGTGGAAGGGTTTTTCTAAACTTTAACTAAACAATGGATCCAAGAGAACTTCAAAATGAGAGATCAAATCATAATGCCAAAGTGAATCTATACCCCTCCTTTTATTCTTCTTACATTCCTTCTATAACTTTCCCCTTTTTTGACTAAATCAAATATGACCCTTATTCCCCTTTTACTTTTACTTTAAAAGTCGCTTTAATAATGTTTAAGTAACTTATTGATATAAATTTATTTTATTTCCTAAATGTCACCTTACAAACATAAGCATCTTCTAACTAGGTGACATTAAATGACCCCTTTTGACTCCCTTTTTCTTCACTGACAATCTGGGAAGTCATTTCCACTGTAGAATTAGGGAACCCAAAAATGGGGACATCACAAGTCCTCCCTTCCCAAAGATTGTTTTTCCTCAAGTAATTCCATCAAACCCATAGGAACAAAAAACTAAACCAAATTCAAATTAATGATGATCCTCGGGTCCCAAACCAATGTAAAATATGTGTAGCACCTACAACCCACAATATTGTCCTGCAATGTGCTAACACCAAGGGCCTCTTGCAAGTAACAATTGGTTCTCCCATATGTACCAACTACCAAACTGTCAACCCATAAAATCCAAGGGTCCCATGCCATCACCAGAAGTGACCCATCATGTTGACGTTGCACCACTCTAACCATAAATACCTTAGCGTCTTGCCTAGAATACATCGTCCACTCCTAAATTCACAAGCTATAAGGCCTCAAAGAATCATCCCCAGTATCAAGGATCATGTCCTGCCAATGTATCTCAATAAAGTCAATAAAAACTACTCTAAAATCAGACAAACCGAAGAAGTTTGATAGGGCCTAAATGACACCTAACCTCCATGTATCAAAATGAGAATACCTAATACTCCAACACCCCCATCCTACTACAATCATCCAAGTATCTTCCAAACAATCTCTCCACATATCATTCACGAAGTCCCTCCATGAAAACACAACAATATCATAGGTGGTAAAGTCAATAGGATCCCAAACTATCATGTATTATGTGAAGCCCCATCTACTCATAACATTGGTCTGTAACGTGATAATACAAGAATATACCTAACTGCTCCTAATAATCTAGGAAATCATAAGTTGCATAAACTCAGTGGACTCCTTGCCACTCCTCCAAGAAACCGCTCCTAATCCTCCCAAAGGTATACTATGACGAGTCAAAATCGACAATCTCAACTCAAATAGTAGTTGAATGATTAAAAAATGTAATCCCAGGGTCCCAAAATAATCCTAAAGAGGAACCACCATGGTGAGATTGCACCACTCTGATCATCAATATCGGCACAATGTGCCCAATGTGCATCCTCCTCTCCTAGTGATCTAAATTTTATGGGCATAACAAAATGAATACAAATTATTTTTAAAAGATGCTTAACACAGAATAACAGAGATACAATGAAATTGGTTTCTATTCAATATGGAAATAAG
This sequence comes from Picea engelmannii, assembly GCA_009831015.1. Lineage (NCBI taxonomy): Eukaryota > Viridiplantae > Streptophyta > Pinopsida > Pinales > Pinaceae > Picea > Picea engelmannii. The sequence continues at coordinate 98,244 of ML797581.1, read as the reverse complement.
TTGAAACTATAAAATGCAGTGGAAACAAGCTTGCTAGAATGGTGGTGGCTTATCTTTGAGAAGAGATGTGATGGTTGTGCTCATTCACAAGAATATGAGTACAGTGAGTATCTGAAGGCCTTTTTTACAATAAACATGAATTCCAAAACCTTAGACATCCAAAAACCTAACCCTAGGATATGAAGCGCCAAAATTCATGTGGGCCCCGTTGGGGTAAGTTAGTACTTCAACTTCCTGGGGTCGTAACGTTTTCCTACGATAGTTGTTTTAGGCGCACGATATCCCATTGCAAATTTCTATCTGAGGAATACACATTTTCAATTATACTTTGAATATGTCTATAGTTTGACTGTGGCAAGCCCTAAAAACGTTTTTTAGGGACTCAAAACGACCCCGGAAGTTAGGGACTTGAAAACTAGGAAAAAAAATGCCAAACTGGAAAACTGCCCAAATGAACCAGTTGGAATAGGTGGGAGGCCACCTAAATCCATATGGATCAATCCTCACCCCTTAGGAAGAAATGGTTTCCATTGCATTGAGTTCCCCCATCAGGTGAGGGAATTTTTGCTTAATTTTTCCTCGGGTGAGCCACTTTCCTTGGGGCATGAGCTGTCGTGCTTTGACAACTCGATAAAGTTGGATCCTTTGTTGTTGAGTGACCTTGACCTGTGTGTCCATAATCTGATCGTTGGATGCCTGTTTCATTCATTTAGGGTTGAGCTTTGTTGGTGTCAATTGTTATGCTATCTCTAAGGTGTCCAATAATGGTGGGAAATATGGTCAAAGGAGAGCCACGTTGAATACTGGGTGAAGTCCAAGGAAAGGGGGAATGTGTAGTTTAAAAGAATTGTCACCCAAAACCTTGGCGAAGAAGTAAGTTCCATAACAGAGTGGGTGAAGCTTCTTATGGGGCCCTATAAGGACTTCTTTCTGCAAGTGCAACCAAACTTTTTCTCCCACATGAAACTTATGTGGCACCTATTGTTGATCATGGCACTTCTTGTACTTGGTATTGGACTTCTGTAAAATATCCTGAACCTGTTGGAATATGTTTTGGATCCGCTCAATGAATCAAGTGGATTTGTCAGCTTCAGTTGGAGCAAGGGATGAGTCGGTTGAGGTGGCCACAAAGGGTAGTGAAACATCCATGGGACCCAATGGTTGGAATCCCAACCCCACCTAAAAGGGGTTATGGTCAATTGAGCTATGTAGTGCTTGGTTGTAGCTATGTTGAACATAGGGAAGAATCTCATCTCATGTGTTGGGGTGATTGGAATTGTACATGTGTAGGATATGCATGATCATCCAATTGATGATCTCAATTTGGCCATCTGTCTGGGGGTGGAAGGTAGTGGATTTGGTGAGCTTGGTGTCCAGCAGTGGCCAAAGGCTCGACCAGAATGTGTTGAGGAACTAATTGTCCCAATCTGAGACAATGATTTGTGGGATTCCAAAATGTACCCATACTAATTCAAATAAGATTTTAGCAATGGCCTCTGTTGTGATGCTCTTCTTATAGGCAGCCATAATCACCATCTTGGAAAATAAATCAACAACCACAAAAACACAGTCATTTCCCCTCTTGGTGGATGGAAGGCCCGATATGTAGTCAATTGAGATGGATTCCCCTGGCCTCTTAAGAGTAGGGAGAGGGGTGTACAGACCCTATTTCTTAGTGGTCGGTTTGGCAATAATGCAGGAAGTGCAGGACCTAATATACTTGCTGACATCCTATCGAAGTTCCGACCATTAGAAATGTTTCTGCATCACTGCCACTGTATTTTAGATGCCAAAGTGTCCTGCCACCCGAATGTAGTGGGATTCCCAAATCATCTCTGCTTTCTCTCTTGATGGAATGTAGAGATGACCCAGATGGCACAACATCCCATCCTAAATATGGAAATTAGTGACAACTGAGTTTGCGCCCAACATTTAGTAGGTGGTGGCGAAGTTAGGGTCTATCTCATAAAGGTGGGGCCATCCAAAGGTCTCGTGGCTGCAATAGTGTAGCATCGTGGTGAGTGTCATGACTATAGGTTGACTGAGTCAATCAGTGACTCGGTTGGTACTTCCTATTTTATACTTGATGTTGAGGTGGAACTACTGCAAGTATGTGGACCACTTCTTATGATCGTAATTTTGCAATTTTCCTTATGTCTGCATGAACTGTAGTGGCTTATGATTAGTGTGGATGACTATCTCCTTCCCAAGACTGCAATGTCTCCATTGGAAGTAGGCTTTCACAATGGAGTACATTTCTTTGTTGTAAGTAGGGTACTTACAGTCAACATATGATAGTGTATCACTATGATAGGTCACTTGGTGGTCATTCTGAGTGAGAATGACACCCAGAACATAGTCTGAAGCATATGTCTCGATCTTAAAGGGTTGTCACAGGTCTGGTAATGAAAGTACTGGGGTTGAGCACAAGTGTTGCTTCAAATCATCGAACGCTTGTTGTTGGGACATGCCTGACACAAATTTTTTCTTACCACCACCCCTGGTTACTTGGTTGAGGGCCCATGCAATACTGGAGAATCCCAACAAGAACCTGGAATAGAAATTGGCAAGGCCCAAGAATATTTGAAGCTCAGTGAGTGTGGTTGGGGCTGGCCAGTCATGAATTACCTAGATCTTGGTTGGATCCACATGCACACCATGTTGATCCACAATATATCCTAGGTAATGGACCATGTCCATGCCAAAGGAGCATTTTTCTAAGTTGAAATATAGCATGTGTTGTCTCCAGGTGGGAAGAACCTACTGAATATGCTGCAAGTGTTCCACCCAAGTCTTTTTGTAGATGAGGATGTCATCCAAGATATTTTCCATCATCCTCATGAAAGTTTTTGGAGCATTTGTCAAACCAAAGGGCTTGACCAACCATTCAAAAAGACCTTCTTTTGACTTGAAGGTAGTCTTCCATACATATGTTTGTTCTATTGAGGCCTGGTGGTAGCCAGACTTCAAATAAATCCTACTGATATATTTTTCCCTCGTGATCTAATCAATGAGGTCTTTGATTCGGGGAATCGGGTAGCAGTTCTGGACTATGATTTTATTTAGGACCTGATAATCAATGCAGAGTCACCAGGTCCCTTCTTTATTCTGCACCAGCATGATTGGGATCACACAAGGCCATGAGTTGGGATGGATGTGCCCCTTGTGGAACATTTCTTGGATCTTCCCCTTGATCTCCTCATTCTCTAAAAATGAGCAGTGGTAGACTGGCCCATTGGGTAGCGATGCAGTAGGGTTCATATTGATGGGATTATTGACCTGGCAATGTAGAGGTACCCCGGTAGGTGAGGAGAACATACCTGAGTATTATTCCATGACCTTATCCACTTTCTTCTGCTATGTGGAGAGGTTGGTCACGAAGGCCCTGGATTTGGCTGCGACCTTTCGCTCACACTGAGAGTCAATCATGAAGAAGACAAAATTCCCAATCTAGGAGATGACCTTTTTGCATTGCTTGACAAAAATCAAGGAAATAACACTAGGTGGGACTGCCTCAGGTATCTTGTACAATTTCCTGTGCAAAGTAATAAAAACATTGTGAGGCCTAAACTCATATACAACATGATGTTTCCATAAATAAGATTGACCCAAAATAACATTACAAACTTCAAGAGGAGAAACATCACATAATACCTCTTCTTTTAAGGGCTTGATGTCATACGATAGGCGACACTGTTGGTTGATGCAAATATCGCTTCCTTGGCGGAGCCATCCAATGGTATAGGGATTTGGGTGCGGTGTTGTCAGCAGGGCTAGCCTCTTAATGACCTATGCTGAGATGAGTTTCTTTTGGCTATCACTATCAACGATGAAGTCCAGTGGGGTGCCTTTCACCCACATCTGTGAATGAAAAAGGCACTTGCCTTCCTCTAGCTTTTTTGGTTCCCCAGTCTAGAGCTTGGTGGTAGAAATGGTGGCACTGGGTTCCACTTCAATGATCTGTCTCCCCTTTTTTGGTTCCGACTTAGAGTTGGAACCCACATCTAATTCATAGGCTTTCACCTCAACCACCAAAGACTACTTTGAGCAAAAATCAACATTGTTATGTGAGGGGCTCTTATGGAAGTCGCACCACTTTTCGGTATCTTTCTTTGTCTTTCTTGTGTCCTTCTTTACTTGTGGCTTGGACAGGTTGTCTTGATGTTGTCCATCTTTGTTATTTCCTTTGTACTACGGGTTGGGGCCGCCCTTTCCTTGATTTTTCTTTTAGGGGTTCCAAGGCCCAAATTGTTGTGTCCTTTGTTTAAGCTTATGCTCGATTTTGATGACATATTGATAGGCTGTGCCCGAGGACAAGATGTACAGAAAGTCCATTTCATCCCGGATGTATCTATACAGACCACTGTGATACTTGATCACTGGATGTCGCTCAGAATATTTGATACCCAGCTTGGTGCGTAAGGTATGGAAGATATTTGTGAACTTTGGCACTGCTTGGTATCTTTCCTATAACAATGTGATCCATTTTGTATACAGGTCATCATAAATTCTAACAGGGTAGTATTGTTCCTTAATAGCATCCCTAAAGGAATCCTAGGTGATTGCGACTGTAAATAATGAGGTCTCCTCTATTTCCTTTTTCTCATAGAAAGTTTCCCACCAATATTTGATATGTGGAATACCTTTGAGGAGCGCAAAAGTAATATTTTCTCTATTTGAAAAGTTATGGACATAAAAATACCCTTCTAGTAGATTCAACCATTTGTCTACAACATTTGCATCTATATGAACTTCAAATATAGGAATATCAAAGTTGATTTGTACCTTGAATGGAGCAGTGCCTCCACTCAAGGAAGATGTGTCGCTTGTTGGTATCCGCCAAAGGATTTGCGCAAAACTATCCAACATCTTGTTCCTCTGTTGTGTGAGGGATCCCTTGAGAATTTTTTTGAAAGGATATCTTATCTCATCATCTTTATTTTCTCCCACCATGAGAGGTCGCTTGGGCATGAGAGATCTTTTGTCCTCAAGAAAAAACAAGCTTGAAACCCAATTCTTTGTACCCTGACCTCGTTGGGGACATCCATTAAGAACGATAAGGAGCATACTACTCTGATACCACTGATACAGATTTTATGAGAAGAAAAAAATGAGTACACATTATTATTAAAACATGCTTAACAAAGAATAACAAAGATATAGTAAAATTGGTTTCTATTCAATAAGGAAATAAGATGAAACTGTAAAATGCAGCAGAAAACAAGCTTGTTGGAATGGTGGTGGCTTATCTCTGAGATGAGATGTCACGGTTGAACTCATTCACAAGAATATGAGTAAAATGAGGCTATGAAGGAATTTTTACAATAAACATGAATTCCAAAACCCTATACATCCAAAAACCTAACCCTAGGATATGAAGTGCCAAAAGTTTTATAGGCCTCGTTGGGGTAAGTTAGTACATCAACTTCTCAGGGTCGTAAATTTTTCATGTGATCTTCGTTTTAGGTGTACGATAGCCTATTGGAAAGGTCTATCCAAGGAACACACATGTTTCCACCATAATCTAACTATTTCTACAGTCTAACTATGGCGAGCCCTAAAAACATTGTTTAGGGCCTCAAAACAGCCCCCGAAGTTGGGGACCCGAAAACTAGAAAAAAACTACCAAATTAGAAAACTGCCAAAATGAACGAGATTGAATAGGTGGGAGGCCATCGACATCCATCTGGATCACCTGGAATCCCAACCTGAACTCCCTGAAGTGACCGAAACTGCAATCATGAATCCTCCACTTCGAAGGTGTCTCGGTTAAGTCTAAGTTTGCAAATCCACAGCTGGCATTGATTCTGTCTTTCCATATAGAGTAAATATTGACCTCTCTTCTATTGAAATCCCAAAAATAAAGCATGCCAATCATTATCACCACTCTTTCGTTCATCATCATCTGAATCAATCTATCACTCAATCAAATTCCCGGATCCCACTACCAAATTGGAGGCCCACCACTCCCAACACCTACTAGTTTTCATGGTGCCATACTAGTAGCCATCAGAATCAAAAGACAAGTCCCTAGTATGCCAACATCTGTTGGAAACCAAGTACTATGAATCAACTATGTTCTTGAAATTATGTTCGGCTCCTACCAAACTAAATCAAGAAATCTACTATCCCAATCATCATTAATGTAATCAAGTAATTCACGGTGTCTAAAAACTCCCTGGAAAGTAGCCCTGTGAATTTTGGTGCCTCATACTCATAGAAGTACCCTAAATTCCCTACCAAAGGTGAATCACACATATCCCTCATAATAATCTCCCTAATCTTGGACTCGGGGACTACATGTGTGTGACCTCCATAATGGATAATGCCATCCATGACTTTGTCAGACAAAATCTCTTTGAATAAATACAATACAATTTGTATATCCTCCTATTCTCTAACCACATAGCCCAAATGAAAGAACTCTAACATGGATATAATCCTTCTTGCCTCACCCCACTGGCTTAGGTTAACCCTCCATGTCCTCTTGAATATACCATTGGGATAAGAAAATAACACTAGATGCCACTGCCACTTCCTACAATACTAGAAAGTTTCAAGTGCATTGGTCAATCCGAATGGTATGACAAAGAATTCAAGGTAACATCTAAGAGAAATATTCTAGGTATCCTACTCTTTGTTGTTACTCTAGGGATATCCCACTCGAAGATCAATCTCCGAGGAATATAACTCTCCATGAAGCTTGTTCATCCACTCATCGATATTGGGTGAACTAAACTCAATGGTATGTTTGAAGTCCCTGTTTGGCGATCTCCCCGGGGGAATCATTCCAAAAAATAATTGTACACCACTGTACATAGATGAATACTATTGTATACTAATGAACACCATTGTATCATCATGTACCACCTTGTATCCTATATGTGTCAATTTAACAATCACTCCACTAATATCATCTGAACTTGGGTCCCAAAGTGATGTATCCACATCCATCCTATACTCAATCCCCTAATAAACTGGTTCATATACTTCCTTTCTTGCTGGTCCATAAGGCATTTTCTCAACTGCATCCTCTGTAGCCAAGCCTTGAGACAAAATAAACAACTCATCATCCCCACTATGCAAGTCAGGAGCATATTCAAATCCCTCTACGTCATATCTCTCCATAAGAACCTACAAATCTGAATGCTCCTTGTGTGGGATCATCACACAAGGATCCTCCCTCAAATCATGAGTGCCACTCATGCCCTCATGTGTCACAGATTCTAAAGATGATGGATTCTCTGCTACTATCAATGATGAAGAGCATACCAAACTTATCTAGTAACAAATCTCCTCAACCTTTGTTTCCTTGTCTTCAGTGAACTTAAGAGCAAGGTCCCTATCCATGAACAGTTGCATGTAATCATATTCCATTCACTCTAGTTCCTCTTTGATAATGTGCAATTGGGTACTAGTGACTCCATCTGCAATTCCCCTTTGTCTCTCCTCCAATAGGGTTTTCCACATAAGGTCTTCAAAAAACTTTGAGCACCATCTTTCCTCGTCAACACCTGCACAATTTTCTCCTCTATGACTAGTAGTTATTTCATCAACATGGCATGGGTTATCACCTAATGGAAAAACTGACTCACTAGTTGATACTATGCAATGATGTGCCTCATGTGGACTATCCTCCTCATACAATATCTCTGATCCATTCTCCTCCAACAAATCACCCCCTCCATTGTCATCCTTTGTGCATGCATCATCTCACCTGTCATGATTAGGATGAGGTGTTGAATCCATGTCATCATACATAGGGAAATATGTTGGATCCTCAACATCGATTGATTGGAACATTTCCTCATGGTCATCAAAAGTAGAATAAGATGTTTCATCCTCATCATCTCCATCTAGCACACTAGTGTCATCGACCTCATTGATTATTTATGATGATGGATCATAGGTTACTATTTGGTATTCCTCTATGCACACATCCTCCTTATGGCTAGATGCATGCTCCTCCACCTATCCTCCATGCTTATCCTTCTTCACTTCCTTCCCTGTGATTTTAAAATAATCCTCGTACAAATCCTTGGGCCAACTTCTGTACAAGAGGATGCAATATTTTTTAAAGGGAAAAGTTGCACGAATCTCCTCACCCAATGCTAGATACTCCTGGTAGTAAGGAATATATTTATTTGCCTCCAACTTCCTCAAAAGTTTAGCCAAACATTCCATATTTGTCTTCTTAATGCATTGCATCATAGCTATTGGCAATTTTCCAGCTTTAAGATTTCATCAAACACTTAACTAATCCTTGTCCATGGAATGAACTACGGATTTTTTCACTTCTTTATAATCAATTCATGTTTTATGCGTGTACATCAACTTCTCATGGTTGTAATTTTGCATGTGATCTTCATTTTAGGTGCACGATAGCTTATTGGAAAGGTCTATCCAAGGAATACACATGTTTCCACCATAATCTAACTCTTTCTACAGTCTAACTATAGCGAGCCCTAAAAGTGTTGCTTAGGGCCCCAAAATGGCCCCGAAAGTCGGGGACCCAAAAACTAGGAAAAAAATACCAAACTGGAGAACTGCCAAAATGAACGAGGTTGAATAGGTGGGAGGCCACCGAAATCTATATGGATCACCTGGAATCCCAAACTGAACTCCCTAAAGTGACTGAAGCCACAATCATGAATCCTCCACTACGAAGGTGTCTCAGTTAAGTCTAAGTTTGCAAATCCACAGCTGGCCTTGATTCTGTCTTTCCATATAGAGTAAATATTGACCTCTCCTCTATTGAAATCCCAAAAATAAAACATGCCAATCATTATCACAACTCTTTCAGTCATCATCATCTGAATAAATCTATCACTCAGTTGAATTCCCGAATCCCACCACCAAATTGGAGGCCCACCACTCACAACACCTACTAGTTTTCATGGTGCCATACTGGTAGCCATCAGAATCAAAATCAAAGTCCCTAGTATGCCAACATCTGGTGGAAACCAAGTACTATGAATCAAATATGTGCTTGAAATTATGTTCATCTCCTGCCAAACTGAATCAGGAAATCTACTATCCCAATCACCGTTAATGTAATCAAGTAATTCACGGTGTCTAAAAACTCCCTGGAAGGTAGCCCTGTGAATTTTGGTGCCTCATACTCATACAAGTACCCTTAGTTCCCTACTAAAGGTGAATCACACATATCCCTCATAATCTTCTCCCTAGGTGTGGACTCAGGGACTACGTATGTGTGACCTCCATAGTGGATAATGTCATCCATCACTTTGTCAGATGAAATCTCTTTGAATCAATACAATACAATTTGTATATCCTTCTATGCTCTGACCAGATAGCCCAAATGAAAGAACTCTGACATGGATATAATCCTTCCTGCCTCACCCCACTAGCTTAGGTTAACCCTCCATGTCCTATTGAATATACCATTGGGATAAGAAAATAACACTAGATGCCACTGCCACTTCCTACAATATTGGAAAGTTTCAGGTGCATTGGTCAATCTGAATGGTATTGCAAAGAACTTAAGGTAACATCTGAGAGAAATATTCTAGGTATCCCGCTCTCTGTCATTACTCTGGGGATATCCCACTCGAAGATCAATCTCTGAGGAATATAACTCTCCATGAAGCTTGTTAATCCACTCATCGATCTTGGGTGAACCAAACTCAATGATATGTCTGAAGTCCCTGTTTGGCGATCTCCCTAGGGGAATCATTCCAAAAAATAATTGTACACCACTGTACACAAATGAATACTATTGTATACCACTGAACACCATTGTATCATCATGTACCACCTTGTATCCTATATGTGTCAATTTAACAATCACTCCACTAATATCATCTGAACTTGGGTCCCAAAGTGATGTATCCACATCCATCCTATACTCAATCCCCTAATAAACTGGTTTATATACTTCCTTTCTTGCTGGTCCAGAAGGAATTTTCTCAACTACATCCTCTATAGCTAAGCCTTGAGCCAAAAGCAATAACTCATCATCCACACTATGCAAGTCAGGAGCATAGTCGAATCCCTCTATGTCATACCTCTCCATAAGCACCTACAAATCTGAATGCTCCTTGTGCGGGATCATCACACGAGGATCCTCCCTCAAATCATGAGTTCCACTCATTCCCTCATGTGTCACAAATTCTAAAGATGATGGATTCTCTGCTACTATCAATGATGAAGAGCATACCAAACTTATCTGGTAGCAAATCTCCTCAACCTTTGTTTCCTTGTCTTCAGTGAACTTAAGAGCAAGGTCCCTATCCATGAACAGTTGCATGTAATCATATTTCATCTACTCTAGTGCCTCTTTGATGATGTGCAATTGGGTACTAGTCACTCCATCTGCAATTCCCCTTTGTCTCTCCTCCAACAGGTTTTTCCACATAAGGTCTTCAAAAAACTTATGAGCACCATCTTTCCTCGTCAACACCTGCACAATTTTCTCCTCTATGACTAGTAGTTATTTCATCAACATGGCACGGGCTATCACCCAAGGGACAAATTGACTCACTAGTCAATACTATGCAATGATGTGCCTCATGTGGACTATCCTCCTCATACAATATCTCTGATCCATTCTCCTCCAACAAATCATCCCGTTCATTGTCATCCTTTATGCATGCATCATCTCACCTATCATGATTAGGATGAGGTGTTGAATCCATGTCATCATACATAGGGAAAGATGTTGGATCCTCAACATCAATTGATTGGAACATTTCCTCATGGTCATCAAAAGTAGGATAAGATGTTGGAATCCTCATCGTCTCCATCTAGAACACTAGTGTCATCGGTCTCATTGATTATTTATGATGATGTATCATAGGTTACTATTTGGTCTTCCTCTATGCACACATCCTCCTTATGGCTATATGCATGCTCCTCCACCTATCCTCCATGCTTATCCTTCATCACTTCCTTCCCTGTGATTTTAAAATAATACTCGTACAAATCCTTGGGCCAACTTCTGTACAAGAGGATGCAATATTTTTTAAAGGGAAAACTTGCACGAATCTCCTCACCCAATGTTAGATACTCCTGGTAGTAAGGCATATATTTATTTTCCTCCATCTTCCTCAAAAGTTTAGCCAAACATTCCATATTTGTCTTCTTAATGCATTGCATCATAGCTATTGGCAGTTTTCCAGCTTTAAGGTTTCATCAAACACTTAACTAATCCTTGTCCATAGAATGTACTACGGATTTTTTCCCTTCTTTGTAATCAATTCATGTTTTATGCAATCATATGCTGGCAAGATCACCAACTCTAATACCATTGTAATATCCCCAACCGATATATGCTATGGAATTAATGTTTGTTGTTATTTATGTGTAGCTAGTTGTATATTTAGTCAAACACATTTCATGAAAAATGTGGAATGTTGTAATTTAATTGAAAATTTTCTCTACCATATGGTTATTCCTTCAAACATATCGCTGACATTTAAATACTTAAAAATATGGAAAACTCCTCATGGAATTATTATTATGGATGGAATCTGATACAAGCAATAACATAGTTCTAGTGGCTACTATAGCAACTGTAAAACAATAACCAATAGTATAGAATACAAGCAAAACCTAATGTAGATGACAAAGTCTTATTCAAGAGATGCTACCAAACCGATCCATGTCCTCCCTAACCTCACATGATATGCTCCAGCACTGTCTATTCTGCAAATGGTCGTCCAACCCCCCTATAACCCTCACGGATCTGACCCAAAGGTCCTGCTGCAACCACTAAACCCTTGCAAAGGTGCTCGTGATATGAGGTTGGGAAACAAGTGGGGGATAGCGGGACCCTCATGTTCAACTGACGAGGACATCTCTTGTCTTGTGTCCCAGATGTTAATATTATGGTAGATGCGAGAGGTATTTACCCCACGTGTGAACCTGACAAGAATAGAAGACTCCAGGAAGCAAGAGAAACCCTAATGAGTTGGATAATAACGCTAGAAGCCTTGTCAGCTCAAGAAGATAATTTATATTAGGCTATTATCCTCTAAGAGAAGAAATCGGCCAGAAATTATAATAATATACTAAACAGACACTTATCTAGAAGGAGAAGTCGCCCCCAACAAAATTGGTAGAACTACTATAAATACAGGGCACCGGTTATCATTCACAACATCTCAGAATTGCAGTTTTCTTAGTTGGTGTGCACTGGAGTTGTAGTCTTGTGTGTAGGTTTGGAGGAGGGTTGCAGGTGCAACTGCAGCAGCAGCTAAGTTCAGTATTGGGTTGAATATCTCTTGGCTAGGGTTTGGACTATCTGATCAACTTTTTGTGATTCGCTATCCTTAGGGAATGATGCACTACTCTTTGTTTGGCTATCTAGCCTAGGGTTTGCTTCTATAGGAATTCTCAGTCAAGGTTAAGGTGCTCAGAGGGAGGCTTCGGCCTATGGTTGGGTGACGAGGGTATTGTCAATGGTAAAATGAGCACACCATCTTCTATATTCTGACAGGTTATGGGCCCACACCCCTTCAGTTAGCCTAAAACGCTGGAAGGAAACATAGCCACTAGATATTGAGCTCGTTGAGGAACTACCGCTAGGGTTACTAGTAGGAGAAGTTTCCAAAAGCACTGCATCTAGGGTTACTAGCAGAAGCAGTTGCAGAAACCCTAAACCTCTTGTCGAGGCACCTTAAGTGACGATATTGACACAATCTCCAGATAGATAAGTGTGCCCTATCCCATCGCATCTCCTGGTACCCTCAGAAGGCCAAGACGTGAAGTTTGGATTTCTGGTCAAAATCTAGGGCTTGACCAAGTCAAGCAAGCCATGATGAACTCTATGAAGTCCGAGAACAAGTTAGATGGAGCCTCTAACTTTAGTGCATGGAAGACAAGGATTGATCTCATTCATGCTAAGAATAAAGTACTGCATATTGTGAAAAGAAAGATCGTGAAGCCAGAGTTTGAAGAAGGAGAAGAGAAGGAACCGCAGAGCATTGCATCTATGGAGAAGTTCAAAGATGTTGACATCAATTCCATGATTATCATAGTGTATTCCTTAAAATACCACTTGATACCCTACATCTCCCATCTCGACTCATCGAAGAAGATGTACGATTCCCTAACAAATCTCTTCTCAGTCAGAAACATTGGACAAGTTATGAGTCTGAAGAATGAGCTCTGTAACATGAAGATGAATGATGATGACATCATAACATCATACTTTGTAACGATCTCCTAGTTAAAATATCAACTATAAGCTATTGAAGAGATCACTTCAGAAAAGGAATTGGTGAACATAGTACTAAATGGTCTTCCCAAGACATGGGATGCATTTGCCGCAAGCATGAACACAAGGAAGGAGTACCCGACATTTGAAGAAATTTGGACTTGTTGTGCTCAAGAAGAATCAAGGATCAATGCAAAAGAGAAACCTCAAAAGAAGTACGATGATCAATCCTTCATAGAAATATTCAAGAAATTCAGAGACAAAAGAAAGTTCGATTCAAGAAGGAAGCCAAAACAAAGAAAAGATATTTCAGAAATACAGTGCTTCAACTGTCAAAAGTACGGTCACTATAGGAACCAGTGTCCCAAGCTAAAGAAAAGGAAAGAGAATCATGAAGCATCAGTTGTCGAAGAAAAGGAACCTACAAAGAAGACTAAGCAGGATGGAAGAGACTTCTTCTACTAAAAAGGTAACAACACTCTTCTTATTCCTTATACATATCTTGTTTGCATCGTCTCTATACATATCTTGTTGCATTGTCTTTGTACATATCTTGTATATCTATCTCTTGGAAGATAATGTGTTCCAAGAAGAACTATACCCATGGAAGAACAACAAGATAAGAATGAATATCATTAGATAATACACATGAAAGGATGAAATACAAATCATCTGGAAGCTACTACAAGATAAGCCGAATCAATCATGAAGAGACTTAGAAGTCAGACATCAAGAGGAATTGAAGAAAGACTTATGACGACAACTAAGACAGAAGCGTGGACTCTGTCAGGAAGAAGAGCCATTTATACATTGCAGAAGACAATAAGGATGTAGATGGAAGCATGGACTCTATTAGACGGAGGGAGACGATTATATGAACTCTTACATGAAGCAAGGATTAGGAGGGAGCTAATATTATGATCCATTAAAGATGATATATCCATGGTTGCAGTCATGAAAGACAAAACCTGTTCAGTTCAGCCACAGAAGAAGACTTCATCAGAAGCCTTAAAAAATTCCTGGTTGTCCATCTAGATCCATGATCCTATGATGAAAGGAAGAAGTGGAATCTATAAGGCATGGAATCCATAAGATACTCCATGGACCCAAGAGCTAAAGAAAAGCATGAAGAAGAACATGAGGATTCCAATAAAGAAAGAGAAAAACCAATCATTGTATCAAGAATCACAAGATTACCAGCTTGATATGAACTCAATGAAAGTAATCAAGGCAAAGAAATGAAAGTCATGATGAAGAACAACGTATGGAAGACTTATGAATGAAAGCATTGTGAGATACAGAACTAGAGGTTCTCTCAGATGAAGGGAGAAGACTATGATTATTACTTGTTCCAGTACACTAGACATATCACTGCATGAGTCATTAAATCATCCGCAACATCCATGAGTTGGATTTCTACATCAGATGAATACAAAGAATGTTCTTCAGAGAAATTGAATAAAGAAGTGTATGAAGAGCAATCTCAAGAATTTGAGGCATACTAGAAAAAGACTCCTATATGCAAATAAGAAGAAGACAACTTGGTGGAGAACCTCTAGTGCACAACAGAACCGTGGTGAAGATTTCCTATAAAATCAAGATGACCACTCAGTAGATTAGATCTCATGATGATAGAAGAAGTGCCACATGGATATGTTCCAGTTCTCCAACTATGATATACTCTATTGTTCAGATCTACATGAAGCCTTCATAGTGTTCCAGACTAAAGTACAAGCATTACATTATCCATGATGAAGTCTAGAAAGGAGAAAATGTTTTCTTCAATACATATCTCCACAGATGAGCAGATAAACAGACATTTTAGTAAAGCTTCTATCCAAGATGAAAGAGTTTGCATACTCAATCTAGAGCTCGTGGAAACAACTTCCTTCTTATTGGAAAAGGAAGAAATGACTCTCCAAGTTAGAAGAGGGCACTTAAAATATTATTTATCTTTGTAATTGAAAAATAGTCCAGATTGGATAGATGCTTTCCTGTTCGGAAAGTGGATTGAGATTTCTGATAGACAGTGACTTCCCATTGTAGTTAACATCGGAGGCAAACTGATTGTTGATGTATCATAGACAGTGACTTCCCATTGTGGTTAACATGGGGAGTAGTCTAGGACAATCATTCTTCTTGGAAGTCACTCTAAGTAGTGGTCAAGTAGAATGGTCTGCCTCGCTGGCCAGTCATTCTTTCGAAGTTCACAGTTGTGAGCAGTCTCGAAGAATGGTCTGTTTTGGAGGTTAATGTAGGACATACATTCCTTAGGGTTATACATTCTCTCCAAGGCGCACTTTGAATAATGTAGGAGGAATGGCCCAGGGTGGGGAGTGGTCCGGACAATTATTCCTTAGGGTTATACATTCTCTCCAAGGTGCACTTTGATAAGTGTAGGAGGAATGGCCCGGGGTGGGGAATAGTCAAGGCTCAACAATCAAGGAAAGACATTCCTTAGGGTTTATACATTCTCTCCAGGGTGCACTTTAATTAGTGTAGGAGGAATGGCCCAGGGTGGGGAATGGTCCAAACATTTCTTAGGGTTTATGCATTTTGTCCAGGGTGCACTTTGATTAGTGTAGGAAGAATGGCCCAGGGTGAGAAATGGTCTAGGCTCAGAAATCAGAAATAATCCTTCTTCCTTGTTTGTGAAGAATAGGGAAGATAGCCCATTGTTGATGAGGGCATATATTCTTTCAGATATCACAAACGTGAGTGAAATATTGGCCCAGATGATTCAGTTTATCTTTAACAATATTTTTCTATGCAGGATGGCATTAGATGATTGTTATGGAGACTACTTATCTCTAGACAATAGAGATATACTACTATGGTGAATATGTTTCACCATTTTGAGGCAGATATTCTCTCAGAGCTCACAGATGTGAGTGAAAGATTGGCCCAGATAATTCAATTTATATCATAACATTGTTTCTATGCAGGTTGCTATCAGATGTTTGTTATGAAGACAATAGATATAGACTACTGTGGTGGATGTGTTCCACTATTCATGAGGCAAACATTATTTCGGAGCTCACAGATGTGAAGTGAAAGATTGGGCCAGACAAATCAGTTTATATCATAACATTGTTTCTATGCAGGTTGCTGTCAGATGTTTGTTATGAAGACTGTATGACAGTAGAGGAGGACTACTATGGTGGATATGTTCCACTGTTTTCAACCATAGGTTGTTGATCAAGTACTTGTGTGTTACTTGATGTGGTAGTGTACCACTGGATTATAGTTATGTACTACTATGAATAGACACAATTGTGTTCTATCCTTGTTCTAATTGCCTTGAAGACTATTAGCAGTTTATTGGAGATAATGATCATTCAGATGAATGATGAACAAAGATTTTCCAGACGGAAAACAGTTTAGAGCCTTTTACTCCTCTTATCACTCTATGGTGAGAGTGACTTATCCAACATCATATCTAATTACTTAGATGAAGTATGGTTTTGAGAGATGATGCAACTGATGGTGATGGTGATGCTCATGATCTAGTCATGAAATAGTCTAGATGACTATATTGATGCTACCAGGTAAATGGCATGTTTTTGTGCTCAAGTCCATTACCTCTAAATACCTCTCTACCTAGGAGGGAGTGTTAATATTATGGTAGTTGTGGGAGGTATTTACCACCACGTGTGAACCTGACAAGAATAGAAGACTTCGGGAAGCAAGAGAAACCCTAATGAGTTGGCTAATAACCCTAGAATCCTTGTTGGCTCAAGAAGATAATTTATATTAGGCTATTAGCCTCTAAGAGAAGAAGTCAGCCAAGAATTATAATAATATATTGAACAGACACTTATCTAGAAGGAGAAGTCAGCCCCAACAAAACTGGTAGAACTACTATAAATACAGGGCGCCAATTCTCATTTGCAGCATCTCAGAATTGCAGTTTTCCCAGTTGGTGTTCACTGTAGTTGCAGTCTTGTGCGCTAGTTTGGAGGAGGGCTGCAGGTGCAGCTGCAACACCAGCTAAGTTCAGTATTGGCTTGAATATCTCTTGGCTAGGGTTTGGACTATCTGATCAGCTTTTTGTGATTCTCTATCCTTAGGGAATGATGTGCTACTCTTTGTTTGGCTATCTAGCCTAGGGTTTGCTTTCGGAGGAATTCTCGGTCATGGTTAAGGTGCTCGGAGGGAGGCTTCGGCCTATGGGTGGGTGACGAGGGTATCATCAATGGTAAAACGAGCATACCATCTTCTATATCCTAACACCAGAAACCCTCCTGGTAGCAGCTTCGGTTTGCATATAGGCCCTCGCGAGACGATTATGGGTGATAATCGGGGCCTCGTGGGACCCTCATGTTTAACCAACGAAGATGTCTTATGTCATGCTTCCCTGAAAAATTCTTGGTACCTGCAAAATCTAAGATCATCCTCCTTCGGAAAGCTTCAGAGATCTGTTGTGCATGCTAATATACCTCCAACTGAATACAAACCCCAAATTGAAGCTCCAATGGAAATTCAGGACGGATCCCCCTCTTGTCTAGCTAGGGTGGATATTGCACCACTAAAACTAAACTGTAATGTTGGAAAGGTTTTTCTAAATCCTAACAAAAAAATGGCTCCAAGAGCACTTCCAAACTGAGAGATCAAATCATAATGCCAAAGTAAATATCTACTCCTCCTTTTATCCTTCTTCAATGCCTTCTAGAACTTTCCCTTTTTTGACTAAATCAAATATGATCCTTATTCTCCTTTTACTTTTACTTTAAAAGTCACTTTAATAATGTTTAAGTAACTTATTAATCTAAAGTTACTTTATTTCTTTAACATCACTTTATAAACATAACATCTTCTAACTATTTGACATTAAATGACCCCTTTTGACTCTCTTTTTCTTCACTGACAAGCCACATAAGTCATTTCCACTGTAGAACAGGGGAACCCAAACCTAGGGACATGTGACATATGAAGTTATAGAGACACGGTCTTGGTTGTTGGTAAGGAACAATAGCAATAACAAAAGTAATTTAAAAATTTCTTTTGAATAATGATGGGTTCTTTTGGTGAATGATTGTGTGATTGGGGCTTGAGTTAAAGATTTATGCTTTAATGAAATGTTTACTTTGCTAAATGGTTCATTTAATTACATGGCTACTTTGATATCTTGGTTCAGAATTCATATATCTACAAGGAAAGAAAAATATTTTAAGTTCCACCTCAAAGCATGATTCTAATGATGTAGTTACCTTGTGAAACACCTAGATCCATATCCACGTATTAGAGGTATTTCTAATAATGTAGGTAATGTGCCAAATATTTTGATATTTAGTTAAGGGTTCATATCCACAAGAAATTAAGGTGATTTTAATAATGTGGGTACATTTCCAAACACCCTAGTTCGATGTTTTAGTTAGGGATCCAAGGTGTTTTTGTTGACAAGGGATGCCTTATGCTACTCCATTACCATATTGCAACATCTATGTATAGACAAATAATGATATAATGGTCACATTAATATGGTATTGGAAAGTATTTCCAAAGAAAGGATAGAGATAAGTAAGTCAAGGCCAAATTCAAGAGATCTGGTTCAGGTTATGGAGGCTTGGAGCTGTAGTGTAGTTCTTACTCTAGGTAGGTCAGTAACTAGTCTCACTTGTGACCTTACTTGATCCTTAGATTTTGGACCTTTATTTATCCTTGGAAATGAACTTTTCCTTATCTTTCCTCTTTAATGAGATATCTCCCTCCCCTCTCAGACAACGATGTATACGAACCGTACCAAATGGTCCTCCAAAATATATCCTTAGAAACCCTTTTGTTTTTCCTTGGCTTGAGGTAGTTGGTAAGGGTGAATACTTCATTCTAGTTAAAGGTCCACATCCACATAAAAAATGTTCTAAATTTTTCTAAATCCAAACATAAAGATTGACATGACCTTTTATTCTACTTTCTCATGTAATATCAATTAGTTTTAATGAGTGAGGAGAGTGATCGTTCAACAAGAGGTTATTGTTCCACTAATTTATAGACCTATTACTTCCTTTCCACCACTATATAATGACCCTACCATGTGCTGATGTTCCTACAAGTTTTTTAGGCATAATCAAAGTTTCTACTTTGAGAGGCAATCCTTTCCCTATCGTGAAAGTTCGATGTCAAAGTCAAAATCTAGATTAACTTGATAAGTGGACAAACCTACCTCCTTTCCAATAGAAATGTTCCTAATAATCATGCATTTTTTTTGTCAAAGTCAGAGTTCCACCTAGGAACATTCACTCTGAAACTTTTCCTTTAACGGTTTTATCTCATTTTAAGACAACCCGAATTACTAAAATTTTGAAAAATTAGTAGATTAGGGTGAAACTTTGTGTTACCAAAAAAATAGACTCACCAAAAAAGTTGAGTTCGTCCACTTATTAAATGAACTCGATAAAAAATTTATCATTACATAAGTATATTGCAAGAAGTTATAACTCCACCTTATTGATAAGAACTTTGACCCTAGACCATTGTCCATAAAAACTTTGACCCCTTTTAAAATGACTAATTATTAAAATTTCAAGAAAATGTATAAATCAATATATAGTTTTTCCTTAAAAAAAAAAAAACTAAAATTATGCCATTAGTAGTACGATGCATTTTGCTTAAAGATTCAAAATGTGTTCATTAATATTTGTAAATTTTCCCCATTATTTTGAACTTGAACTTGTTGTTATCCTTTGGAACTGATTTTAGTTGAACGGAATAGAAATTCAATGAAAGTTAAAGTTTGGATCTTGAACATGACCTCATTTCTTTGAAACTCTCTCATGACATAAATTTTCTAATACTCTACTAACGTTTGAATGGAACTGACATCTATAAGAGCGAGATTTTCGTAGATAGTTCCGTTTGTCTTGGTACTATATTGATATAAATACACGTTGCATTTCTTATTGAGAGCAAGCTCCATCCTTTGTCTTATTACTATATTGATATAGTTACATGTTGAATTTCTTCTCCATAGCATGGACAAGAAGTGTGCACGCTCATTCTTCAAATTTGACACGGAATTTTGAAAATAGATTGTAAAATTTTACAATCTAATAATCACGTGTTTAATGATCAACTATTTCCATAAATAAAATTTAACTCACGTTGAAAATTTATATTTATACACAACCTTTTTAAAAATTTAATTATAAAATTAAAAAAAAATAATCAAATCTATATAATTAAAACCCTAACTCAATCCCATAAACCTTTGCTCATTCCTTCCCCATGAATAAATGAAATTGCAAATAAAACCCTCGTTGACAATTTAGACCTCCAACAACCTCATTAGTAAATCGACGAAACTGCATTTACATTTTTTATTTCTTAACAAATAATTTTATTGTACTGTAAAAACATTTAACACGATGCACTAGTCTTATTAATTGAGAATTCATTAATTATCTAGAAAAACTTGTAAGATCATGTTTTTCTATTTTAACTTATAATAATTATGGTATTTTGGTGTATTAGTAGAACATTTTATAATGAGTAGGTGGGTTTAATCGTTAAAAACATGTGTTTTTTTTCGTTCGTTTTAAATAACATGTTCAAATCCAAAAAGGTGAAATATATACTAGGTAAACTTTAATAGTCAAAATCAAATTGATATATATATATATATATATATATATATATATATATAATGTAGAATATACTCCATTCTTACATATTGAAAATGCATTAATCATGAAGAAAAAATGGGTAAATTGATTTAATGGTTAACAATTTTTTTAAGTCATATGTTCAAAAATATTCAACATTAAAATGCATTTTCTACATTCTTACTTATAAAATTAAAAAGCAAAACAAGAGAAAGAATGAAGTTATGGAGATATGATCTTAGTTGGTTGGGGAAAATAGTAATAACAAACCTCACAAATAAAGAAATAAAAATAATAATTTTGAATAATCATGGATATTTGGATGAATGCTTTGTTTTGGTGAAGTATTGTTTCTTTGAGGTTTAAGTTAAAAATTTATGATTTAATAAGTGTATATTTTGTTTAACACTTCATCTAATTACATGGATATTTTGTTAAACACTTTGAATTGGTGTTTTGGTTAAGAATCCATAGTCTAATGGCATGGGTACTTTGTTAAACATTTTGATTTTGTGTTTTGGTTGTTTTTATTAAAGATTTATAATCTAATGACTTTGATACCTTCCCAAACACACCTTCTGTGTTTTGGTTAATAATACATAACCTAATGATATGGGTACCTCACCAAACACCTTGATTTACTGTTTTTGTTGAGGATCCATGATGTAGTGATATGAGTACCTTGTCAAACACCTTGGTTTGGTATATTGTTTAGGAATTCAAATATGCAACAAAAGAAAAAGGTTTTGAGTTCCACCTAGAAGCATTGCTTCTAATGATGTGAGCACATTGTGAAACACTTGGTTTGATGTTGTAATTAAAACCCATATTATTTTGGTTGATGATCCATAACCTAATGACATAGGTACCTGACCAAAAACATTGATGTGATGTTTTGATTAAGAATCTCTGATCTAATAACATAATTACAATACAAAAATAGATTAAATTTGTTCACTTCTAAACTAATTACATTTTACACATATGTTTGATGAATTTTATTCATAATTTTTAACTATCTTTATCTTTAACTTTAACTTGGTATTATCCTTTTTAACTCATTCCACTTAAATGAAAGTTGAAAATAAAAATTTAAATCTTTAACATAAAGTCATTTCTTTGAAACCCTCTCACAATATCATTTAACATAACCTCGTTTCTTTGAAACTCTCTCACGATATCATGCCATTTCTATAAAAACGTGAGTCCCATTTCAATGAATAGACATAATGGATCTTGAACATGATCTCATTCTTTTGAAAATATCAGTGAAATTGGACTTTTCCTAAAATTCTAATAACGTTTGAATGAATGGAATCAAGGTGAAATTTTTTGTATTTGTGAAATTGGATTTTTCAAAAATTCTAATAAAGTTTTATCGCTTATCTTAATGCTTGTCTTAGTATTTTATTGATAAATATAAACAGAAATTAAGAAATTAAAATATTTGATTCGTTGTAATAAAGTTAAAAAAAAAAATATCAAACTTATAAATTATTAAATATACTTTTAAATGATAGAAACAACTAATTAGTTGAGATAGGAAAAAACAAAATACATATTCATAATAATAAGCTTCCGTCCTTGGTTCTAATACTATATTGATATAATTACATGTTGAAATTCTTAGCCATAGTATCCAGAAGTGCCAACACTGATTATTCAACGGATTAGATCGGCGTGACGGTGACGTTTGAACGCTACTTCTAATCCATCTTTGTCAAACCTGAGATAATAAACACGTTAACGGTTGGCTGTCTCTCTCTGCACCGAATCTTTCGCCTGCATTTCCAATTTCAATATTCCATTTTTAACGTGAAATAACACCTTCGCGCAAATATCACAGAACTGAATGCATATTCGTCAAACCTGAGATAATTAACACGTTAACAGTTAGATATCTTCTGTCTTCTTCTGCACCGAATCTTTCGCCTGTATTCCTGAATTCAATATCCCATTTTTAACGTTGAATAACACCTGAGCGCAAAGCTGCACAGAACTGCATATATATGGTGATTGGCGTGGTGTTGTGACAAATAATGAATGCATATATATCATCTAAAAATTGAAGCATTTGTTCGGGCAGACTGCCATTGCTCGAAAGCCACAACCTTCACTGGAGTTAAGTCTGCCAGATTAACGATATCTATCTGTTTACATTACTAGGTTAACTAGATGGGCAACTGTATTGCGCATACCTCGCACCATGACAAAAATGGCAGACACAGAAGCAGAAGCAGAACAAGCGAGAGAAAAGAAGCAGAAAAAGCGAGTTCCGCGAAACCGGCGGTTTCGTGTAAGATCACAGAAGAAGGCGTTCTGAGGGTTAAACTGGTTTTGCGAAAGAAAGAACTGGAGGAATTACTGTCTAATGGTTTGTCTGAGAGGGCGACCATGGAGGATCTGTTGGTGGAGCTTCAAGCTAAATTATGTGAGAGTACCGCAGTGGATACTTCGTATGAAGAAAAATGGGGTACTGCAGCGCGGAATAGCTGCACTCACGGTGGATGGATACCATCGTTGGAGAGCATCCCTGAAGACATGAATATTAATAATTAATTCCCAACGGCGGGATTGATATGCTAAGTTGGAATGAGCTACCAAGACTCTACTGATATTGAAAGGTTCTTTCTGTGATTGAGAGCACTAAATTATAGTTTCTGAATTATGAATTCTACATCGCGTGGCTGCTGTAATTAGTTATATCTTTTGTTTATTTCGTTTTTCTTGACCAGTGTACTTCCTGGCACTAATATGGATCAGGGATTTGACGACGGTCCAAAACGCCAACAAGAATGTTGCGTAAATAACACAAGTTCATTAATGATTCTTTTCCAGGGATATTCACTGGAAATTTGGACATTGCTAGATCGGTAGATTTAAGTAATTATTTTTGTATAATTTGAATGTCTTAAGGGTTTTTCAGTATGTTGAGTTCATTTTTATATTCAAAAATGAATTTTAAACAACAAAAAATAGTGATTTCATGAACAGGTAGACAATCCTTTATATTATGTTGATTAATGTCAATTGAGATTGGTCTATTGGATTTTAAGAATGTAAGAGATTACTTTGATTTATTTAAAATTTCTCTATTGTATAATTTGGGAATAGGCATGCAATGTAAGAGGAAGTGTTAAAAGCACCTTCAACCCTCTTAGTGTCACAGATATTGCAGATTCTTTCATCCCATAGTGTTTTGAGAATTGTCCAATGTCGGGTTTCATTATGTAGCTAGGGAGAGTTTGTTCTTATATTAGCAATGTTGACTTTCTTCTTTGCACTTGTCAACACTGAGAGGTACTTTAGATCTTTTAAATTGGGGTTGACGACCTCCTTGTAGTATCTTAAATTCCTTTTATCTTCTAATTCTTTATCACACCACATATTCTCCTTAAATTTAGAAGTGATAATATTTGTAATATTATTAGTCTACATGGTGGCTTTTGAAGCAATTTTTGGGAGCCTCTTCTTGTCCATGTTGTTTATCTTGTTCTTGTAAGTCAAGTATCTAATCATAGCAATGTGCTTGATGGGGGAAATGTTTGTTTCTATGAGGAGGATAGGATAAGGTGTATTGCCCTTAATTTTGAGATTATAAGTTATAAAATTCTTTTGGATCTGTATTATCTTTCTCTAGAATTCTCAAGATATAATGAAACCCCAAAATTCACATCCATATAAGATAACTAGAGTGACAAAAGTGTGAAATAGACAATTTTTCTTATCCCATATCCAAAGGTCCGTTGATTACAAATGTTTTCAAGCCCATAATAACTTTCCACCCTCCATTTATCCTCTTGTCAAGGCTATAGTTCCAATTGAACTTGTGGTGAATATCTATTCCAAGATATTTGTATGCAAATATTTATCCTTTTCCATTTACTTATCATAACCTTTGTTTTGATAGCGTTCATACTCATACCTTTACTACAGCAACCTAGGTCATAGAGACTCTTAACCATAAGAACAATATCATAAGCATAAATAAATTGTATATTTAAATAAAATAAATTATATAATATATTATAAATTCTATGATGTAAATATTTATTATAATTTTTATTTTAAAATATTAAAAAAATAAAATTACAATTATAATAATAATTAAAAAACAAAGATTAAAATGGATTTATATTGATTTTTTTTACAATAGATTTGTGTATTTATTATAATCTTAAATGGTATATATTATAACAAATTGGTTTTAATTTTTTTTTTTTTTAAGAATTTAATCTTTTAAAATTTAATTTATAAACATGACACATTTATATAAACTAAACTATAAATATATTTAATTAGTCTCATTCTTGATGTATAAAAAATTAATTATAAAAATTGAAAATAATGACAATTTTAATTCCAAACATATTATCATAATATAAACATATTATCATAATATAAAGTTAAATTTTTATAATATACTCTATATCTTTTCTATGGATCATACAATATTGTGACAAAAATATCCATCTTCAAAGTTGCATTTAAAAAATATTGTCTTAGAGTGAAGAGGTTAAAAAGCAATGGAAATATGGAGAAATTCAAATGAAAAGTGAGACTACTATTATCAATTATCCATGATAGTGCAAACTCATTAATTAAAGGAAGCAATGTGCTAAAATGTAATATGTATTTGTGAATTTGAACATAGATTATACATGTGGAACCACATGATCTTACTTTAATGGTTAGGTTTTAAATTCATACTTTTTTATTTGTATTGACTATTGCGAAGGATAATATTATAGGAAAAAAAATACTAAACCGCTCTTTAATTGAAATAAAAGTTTCACGAATACTTTACAAACTCTGCTGGTATATTATAACAGAGAAAGAGAAATAAAATATATTTTTGCACAAAGAGGAATCGATACAAGAAAAGGCATCCAATACAAATATTTATTTGAAATTTTAAAATTTTGCAATGTTATATAAATTTTGCAAAACTACAACTATAGGTAGTAGTGTAGGGTTGAAGGAAATTATTTAATAATTAGAAAACAAAAAAGTGAAACGATGAACATTCATATGTAAAAATAAGGTATATGAGAATCAATATTACATCTTCGTCATGGCCTCGAAGATCACATCGTAGATGATATGCCCCAAAGTCCACCCTCATTGGTCTCTTCATTGAACATAAATGTTGTGGGGCATAATATTACAACCTCGAATACTCAGCTTGCTAGTTGATAGCTTTTGAATGTATGCGTGGGATGGAAAACCTAATATTAATTTCTTTCCATATGGCTTATTTTCATCAAATGTCCATGCAAATGAAAATGTTATTAATGAAATACTAACCCAAATAGAGCCTCCAACCACAAATCAATGAATTTCTTTTTTCAAAATTTATTTATAAAGCATTGCAATTTCATATGAATTGACATTTTAATCAAATCCTAAATAAATTTGACTGAAAATCAAGATAAAATACATAAGCTTCAATGATGCCCACTTCTCTTTCTAGTCTAGCTTGCCTATCTCCATGGGCCATGGGCCTTTGCTTCTTTTTCCATCTCCTTAACCTCTTCTTCGTTTCTTCTAAACTATGCAACAAATATGAATATGAATAATTAAATCAAAGCCCTCCATGTATTTGAATTTTAAATATGAATATGAATAATTAAATCAAATCCCTCCATGTATTTGAATTTTATGGTAGTTGAAGCTAAGATTAGGGTTTGAATGTTGTGAGGGGTCGCTGGGTGTTTATACCAATCTTTGTTATAGGAGCTTCATCAATTTTAGTTATTTCCATCAATGAGCAAGTGTTTGATATGTATGCATGCATATATGAGCATCATCCATAATCAATACCCATTTTGTAAACACAGAGGCTTCCTTAGGCGGAGAATGAAGCTTGAAAGGTTGTCTCACTTGCCTGTCTTTTATTTTCTGCTTTTGTCGATGCTTTCTTCTGCGATCTCAGCTTGAACTTGGCGACCCCCTAGGTGAACCCAAGAAGATCCCAGCTTGAACCTTCGAACAACCCAACGCCTTACTGCCCTTAGTGACCACCTGCCTGGCGGGACTTACCACAACGCTCTTTAGGACCTAAGTGAACTTCCGACAATCTTCTCAGTGAACTTTCGCACACCAACCTCCAGTGAACTTCCGACAATCGCTTTAGTAGGTAAACAAAAATAGAAAAATACACAGACAAGAGAATAGACAATTTTCAGAGATAAACATGTGGAAGCAGATTTGTATTATATGAGCCAAAACGACATGGGTTTACAGACTTGAACTTGAGCACAAACTTCTCTCTCTCAAAGCATTCCACACAGACTTATAGACTGAAACTAAATGCTTCTGCCACTTTAGGTTCGTGATGGCCGAACCAGAATCACATAGGCTTATCAAAACAACTTAAAGGAAAGAATCAAAGCTCAAAGAGAGGGAGCTTAGAAGACTCGGACTGACTAAAAACTGAGACCCTTTGCTATGAACCTCCCTTCTCCTTATATACAATTTTTTGGAGAAATGAATCATTTTTTGAAAAGATATTCGACTTATTCCCCTAAGAATCAAATCTACTTTCTAGATTTATTGCATACTTGGCAGAGAGAACATGCAAGAGCCATCCGACCAATATTCTAATCATCTTTCCACATATTTGGAAGTACCTTGGAAATGCAGGTCAAACCACGCCAAAATCTAGAGAAGTGCTCTGGGTTTCCAAGATTCCTTGCAGTAGATAAACGACAAGAGTTTGTACAAAGTGGAGTTCATATCGTGAACCCACGGAAATCGACTAACACCACTGTCGGCCAGTAAGACATGATAGTCGACAATTCCCACTAATAACCTTTATTCAACAGGTTGATCATGAAAATGGTTAAAACAATATGGATCCCAATGTTGTGTAAAAACCTCCCAATACATATTTGGGACTTCATTGCTATCTGCTTCTTGTTGAAGGACATATTTGATTCTGATGACCCAATAAAGATTTTCATCTATGAACATGTTCATGAAACCACTATTGGAGATTTGGCTAAGACGATGAACATTATCTGATAGATTTAGTTGGTGGACAAATTGTCAAGTTTCTATGATGTCTGGATGAATGGCACTTGAGTTTAAACCAAACTTTTTCCACTATGCTTTAAGCCATTCTGGTTCAGGATTAGTGTTATTTCTGAAATTACTTGAAAATTTCATCATGCAGTAATAATATCTGTATCTATCGCTCCATATACACATGTGGTCCCACATAGCCTTGTATTGATGATAATTGATTTCAAAAAGTCTTTGAGAAGGATCTTGTTGTGGCCAAGACTGTAGAGATCTCATTTAGTTGATAAAAAAATAAGAATGGTCTGGTGTAGTCTTCCATTGCTGTAGATTTTGACAATACCATCTCCTGAATGTAGAGCACAGTCTGGTTATATCTCCCATTTCTACCAATTTTTCTCTGCCTGCAAGGGTTGGTGCCTGATGCATTCTTCCTATAATATGTTGAGGTGGAATTACATGTATGTTAGTATTGGAAGAGAATCTTAGGAACCCAAACTCAATCCCTTCAGACCAACGCAATTCCCAGTGTGGTGCCCAATTTTGATGATATTTTGTCCATCCAAGGTTATCATCAATATGCTATGTTGCTGGTCTATTATTCAAATCATCCCAGGTTTCTATAATGATAAGACTTGTGGTTGGGCAAAAGACAGTATTTATCCGTGGTTTGGAAATGAACAGAGTTATTTTTTTGACAGGAATACCATTGCTTATAAGACTAGGGATGGTGAGATAATAGGCTGGATGACCTAAGGATGTTCTTGCTGACCCATGTGGTTCAAAAACTGCAAGAAAAGGAGTTCCTAGGACACAATCTACAGGAAGATCAGTGAGGAGGAATTTCATACCAAGGGAACATTGGTCAAACCATATTAATGCCTTAAGAACTTCAAAGCTAATATTGGTAGAAACATTTCCCGGACCTACAATAGAATATTTACTAGGGAGCCAGTATTTAGAAGGGATCACATATTGATTGAGTAAATTCATGTCAGAACTAGTATTTAACAGAGCATTGAGGAAGAAGATTTCTCCTTCAATTTCTATAATGATTTCAACATGGTATTTTTGGTATTGGATAGTCAATATTTTCATAGCATTTAACCCTTGTAAATGGTTGGGATCATGTCTAGCGATGTGTAGATTATTTTCTTGTTCATTGGCCACATCTTCAAGTGGAGGAGGAGATAATTTCACTTGTTCTTTTAGAGCTTTTATTTCCTAGCGAGCCCAAGAATCAACTTTATTTGAATCTTTAGAAGTTTCTTCATATTGATTAAGCTTGAGGCGAAGTTCTACAACTCCTTTCTTTAGATAAAATACTTCTTTATCCAAATCAGTCAAAGAAGGATGTTGGAGCTTGGTCTCCTTATTATGCTTGATAAAAGACTTGGTATTTCTTTCAAATGACGCATCTAAAAATAAAGGCTTCGTACTTGTTGAAGAAGAAACTCTTGGATCCTTCTGCTTCTGTTTGGAGGCCATTGTTTTCAAAAAGGATTCTAGAAAACCTTTCTTCATTTCCCCTTCTGGTAAAGATTTGATCTGTGCTAGCATTTGAGCATCTTGATCATCTGTGTCTTGCCACATACATACTTTTATTTTTTCTCTGTGCTTGGGAGAGTCTGATGTTGAACTTGAACCAGAATAATTTTCACATAAACAATAGTTAGGATCATTGCAATGGCAATGATGAGCCATGAAAATTTCTTCATCGGATGAAAAATACTCAAATTTTGAAGTGTATGTTTATTCTGAGAAACAACCTTCATGGAGAAGATGAACTTCTTCTCTTTTGACAAAAGGATGGTGAGGACATTGGTTTGTGGTATGATCATTTTCTCCACACATGTTACATTGTGTTCTATTTATTAATTGTCGCTCAGTTTCTATGCCGGCCTTTTGTTGTGCTTCTCTGGCCCTTTGTTCATATATTTTCCCTTTGGAATTTCTTGAATTTTTTCCCTCTGGGCATGAGCTTGCAATGTGTCCAGATTTACCACATAGCCAACATTGTACTTTTTGTCTTTCTTGAGGAGAATGTGTTTTTAGTTTTATATCTTCTGGATTAAAGTAGTGAGTTCTTTGCGTATACCTAGATTTTCTGGCTGGATTCACTCTATCTTTCGTTGTCTTCGTATTGTGCTAGTGCTTATTTTCTTTCTTTCTCCATTTGATAGGGTCATCCAGATATAGTCCATATTTTTCATAGATAGATTTACTATCTGGTAGATGAGACAATTTCTGGATAGACTTGTGGACTTTCATATTTGTACATAATCCTATCAAGGCTTTGGTGATGAGTGAGTAAATTTCACCCCAAGTATACATCTCATAAGGTAATTTGAATATTTCTTGGATTTTAAGATATTCAACAAATTTGCTAGGGATGGCGACAAGGTATACTTGTTTCCACAAAAGATTCTAGCTATCTTTTACTTCATATATCCTTTGGGTCCATTCTTTGTGGAATTCTTCATATTCAAACATCTTTCTACATTTGATATTCATTAATATCAGTTTATGTTTGTCAACAATTTCTTCTTCTGTCCCACACCAGTGTTCTAAGATTAGTGTGGTAAGGGCTCCAATCATATTACTTTGTGGTGTTCCATTAAGGTGATAAACTACATCTCCTTGGTCATCTTTGAGTACTTTTGCTTCCATTTTTGCTATCATTATTGGAGATGAGATAATTTCCCAGCATTTACTCAAAGTTCCCGTGAAGCATCAGATCAAAGATTTGCATGCCTCTATTTCAGTTTTCCCTTTCATACACATTATTCTGTAAGAAACATACATTATGTCAAGTAATTGGTGAATCTGGCCAACTGACATACCATCTATATTCCATTCGAGAAACCATTCTTCACCAAATGACTGTGAATCGAGCATTTTTCCTTTTCCAAGAAGATCAGGTGCTAGTGGTCTGCTCATATGATGAGATATATTTTCATATGAAGGGTGTTGGATGGAGACTAGGGAAAGATTTGGATTGGTAGAGGAAGAGGGATCAACGTCTTCTGTCGGAAAATGAGCTGGGATTTTTTTTTGAATTTCTTTTTCTTCTGGGATATATACAGGAGAAATGATAGATATGGGTGCGTGGGGAAGAATAAAAGACCGAGGAATTGGTTTATCTGGATGAGTATCTTTCTCTTTTATTTTTAAGAGATTTTTTCCCACTACTGAAAAAGATTCTCCTAATCTTTCCATTAATTCCTTGTGATTTTTAGCAGAATCATCAGTTTTCTTCTTTACTAACTCTTGTGTTTTTTCAGCAGAATCAGAAATATCTATTACTTTGTTGTTTAATTGGTTTACAGACTGGACTATTGCGTTTGTAGAAACTTGTAGATCTCTGATTTGTCCTTTTTGGGCATAATCATTTGTTACAAAAGTGTGAGTAGCCATTCCTCTTAAGGCTGTATTAGTCCAGTTTATCTGTTCAGACATAGACTGTACTTTTCTTTCTAAACCAGATAGTTGGGCAACTTCATCTGCCAACATAAGTGGCACAGCTCTAGATTGTTTGTTGCCATCTTCAAGGATAATGCCTTTGAAAGGCGGGAAGGTGGATGTTGATTCTATTGGTTTTCCTTCCAGATTTTTCCATTCATGTCTAGAAGGACTTCCTGCTTCTAACATTTGGACTACTGGAATTTGCAATTTTTGTTTCCAGACATAGAAAGAAATCCAAAGATTGTTTTTGGAGACAAATTTCTGCCATTCTTGAGACAGATGGGTTTTTTCCTCATTAGGGACGGATAGATTGAATTCTTTTGACTATGGATGAGTAAAAAGATCCCAATTTAGCATTTTCTTTCTCCATTTTTCTTCAATGGTGTTTTTTGGACATCCCATCATGATAGAGTGAAATTTATGGATTTCAGAAATATTTCATCTTTGGAGAGATGGTGGTATGGGATTATCAAATATGTAGGCTGGAATAACTTTGTCACATTTTTCTATGTAACCCAATCCATATTTGGGAGTAAATGACAACAAAAAAACATATGCTACAAACCTAAAGTGACTTAAAGTGTGGGAAAAAAAAATATGAGAGAAGAAATCAAATAGGAAAGTATTTAAAATACCTGTACCACAAAAATGGGTTGGATGGTGCGCACTGTGGAAACCCTAGACATGCACTCTCATTGTTGGCAGGTGTTTTCATGGTTGGATTTTGTACTCTCTGAAGGTGTTCAAGAATAGAATATCAGTGAACCACAAGGCATACTCTATGTTGTTGTCAGGGATCCCTATGGAGGCAGTGGGAGATCTAATGGACTATTCCCATGACCCATTGGCGGCATAAAACATATGGAAGTTACCAGTTGATGGTCTCTCGTCATCCAGGTCAGAACAATTTTTTTCCAAACCAAATTCTGAGGGGAGGTTGGGGGTTCGTGAGTTTACTTATGCGTTTTTAGACATTTTAGGAGTGAATCTCCTGCAGAGCCTACATAATCAGGCGTTGTCCGACCCTCTAGTTTTGGGTCCAGGTTGGAGGCTAGTTTGGGTAGTCTTGGATTGGATACAGTAAAAGAAGGGGTAGCTAGTCCCTTTAATGCTTCCTTTTTCTCTTCTTTGGGAATCACTTCCCCTCTCCTGTTTGTTTGGACGGATTTCAAAGGGGGTTTTGGATTCGACCCTACTAGTGGTGCAAGGCTCTCGAATCTGGGTTTTTTAGGGTCTGTTCTAGCTACAGATCTTTTTGGTGGGGACTTGCCATGTTTTCTCCCTTCCATCGAGTCAATTCCAAGTATTTATTGTGGTAGAGGGGTATTTGCAGGTGCATATGCTTTTATCGATTTGGTGATAGTCTCTTTAGCACCTGGTGCAAGGGATGCAAAATTTTTGGGGCATGTTGTCTCCAATGCAAGTAGAGACCCTAACTCAGTGTCCCGGGATCTTGCAAAGAAAGCACACTCTTCACTCCAGTCCTCCTCACGACACTCGAAAAAAAAGAGTGTCAAGACCAAAAGGAGAAGTCAAGTTGATATTAGGGATTGACATATTGGAGCCTGAGGTGAATAGTGTCAAGACCAAAGGAGAAGTCAAGTTGATATTAGGGATTGACATCTTGGAGCCTGAGATGGTGGATATCGTAGAATCGTGGTAGGCATAACGCAGGGATGTAGTTTCAATGTGAAATTACTAAAGCAATGGGAAGACCAATCTTGGTCATCTACACTTGGAAAGGCTCTTTTAGTACAAACCCTAAACAAGGGTTGGTTTTGTTTCAAGTTCATATTGACTACAAAAGAAGATTGAGTTCTTCGACAGACTTGGAGCATTGAATCCACTCCAATAATTCCCAAAAAATGGTCTCCTTTCGTTGATGACAACAAGGAAAGAATAGATGTCGCTCCTATTTGGGTTCATCTCCTAGGTTTGCTTATGGAGTTTTGGACAAAAAAGAGCTTTTCAAAGTTTGGAAACTACTTGGGGAACTATTTGGAGGCAAATATGTCCTTTTTAGAATCCAGAGGGATGGTGGTGGCTAGGATATTGGTGTCTATAAATATTCATGAGGGATTGCTCGAAGAGTTGGAACTAATTTCGAGGGAGAAGTATTTCAAACAAAAACTCGATTACGAGGGTGTT
Source organism: Picea engelmannii (assembly GCA_009831015.1). Classification (NCBI taxonomy): domain Eukaryota; kingdom Viridiplantae; phylum Streptophyta; class Pinopsida; order Pinales; family Pinaceae; genus Picea; species Picea engelmannii. The sequence goes on along the minus strand of ML797581.1, from coordinate 64,827 downwards.
CCATTTCATTTTCGAAGGTGCCACTGGTATGGGATTAATGCAAATTAATACAACTTTCCTTTCCGTGAGTGTTGAAGAATTTAATTTCTCTACCTACCTACCTACCACGACACTTCCACTGTCTTCCAGAAAACTCCATGTGAATTCTTCCACCGACACTCCAATTTGTTTTGGGAAAGCTCTGGATCTTCCAGATGCTTCCATACTCTATAAAAACATGGCTATGTAAACATTTCATTCATTGAGAAATTCAATCGTTTTTTATGTGCATTATCTTTTGCTCCTTTGCTTCTACCCACACATCGTGGTATCAAAGTGAGATGAGCGAGTTATCGTGAGAGTTGGAGAGGAAGCAACAACTTCCAGTTTAATAGTGAAGGCCGTGAGCAGAGGGTTGTGAGTTTTAGCGTCTGCAACAAAGAGCCGCAAAACTGAGGAAGTCGTAGCCTCCAAGAAAGTTGTGAGCATTGTGAGGACCTTGAGAATTAGAGATCGCCTACTGTCCATGAGAACTAGAGTTGAGGACTGTAACATTCCTGTGAGAGAAGAAATTAAGCCAGCCCATTGTTCGTTGTTGACTCCATCAGCCTTAGGAGTGAACGATTTGTTGTTTTTTGTCTCTGTGTGTGTGTTGAGTAGAAAATCCATCTGCGTTGAGGTGTGAAATGAGAAAAAGATACTATGCAGACTGGGATTTAGGCTGATCTGAGTTGGGAGCCCCTATTGTTGGAGGTCCGCATATCTTGGAGCATATTCATTCTATTCGATAGTTTTTATTAAAATTGCTATCATGATTTTACTTAATTAGAATCTATATGCATAAGGGGTTTTGATTTGCTGATATTTTGGATTTGAATCAAAACATTTAACATCTTTTTGGCATAAATTTTTTGGAGGGTGTGTATGATATATGGCCATATGGATATATTTATATATAAAAAAGGGTGATAATTGACTTTTTATTGCATAGTGTTGGAAGTATTAATTTCTACCAACCACCACAGAGTTCGAGACTCTTATCCACCGACACTTCTATTGTTTTCTAGAGAATTCCATCACTGCCTTTCCACCAAGAGTCCAGTTGTTTCGGGAAAGCTCTGGATCTTCCATAATCTTCCATATTGTCTATAAAAAATGGTGATGTAAGAATTTGATTTAGATTCAGCAATACAATTATCTGTCTTTTCTTTGTCGTCTGTGTTCCTTTGTTTGTTTTCTACCCCTTCATTTGGTATCAGAGATGTGGAATTAACCACTAGGTAGGTACGAGGGTGGTAGTTGTGCTCGTATCTAAGTTTGATGGTGATCAAAGAAGTTAGATCTTCGATTAAGGGGAGGAATGTGAAATTAAGTAATCTACAAGTGTGAGTTGGTTGGGACCAAGTTATGACTAAAGGAGTCTAATGTATTTATGAACCATGTACGTGAAAAGGATACCTAGAGAACTGGCGAGTATAGCGGATGGTACCCATGTATATCGGTAGATGGATCTCTTTTTATATGGAAATCAATGATCATTTGTTTTCATGTGCAAAAGGAATATGAAAAAGTTCAAGCATTAATCAATGTTATGTAGGTAGAAAGAAGAAGAAAAAATGTTTGAGGATAAAACTCAAGTGAGTGCATGCAGTGTAAATCAATTTCCCCATCATGCAAGGTTCGTGGTCAGCCAAAACCACCAGTAAGCAAAGTTTGTGGTCAACTAGAAACCATTTGGTGTGATAATTCCTGAGCATTGTAATGGTTAGGGGTAAGCCATAAAATCCCAAGGTGATTTATGATGAGTGGAAGCTAGTAAAATAAAGTAGCACATTGAAGAAAGCCCAACCATATGAAGATAGAAATTGAAGATGATGACATGACTCAGATAAATACCTAGCCAACACATGTATTCGTTAAGGAAGAACATTGGATTAATGCAATGAATGAAGAAATGGAATCTATTAAGAAAATTGATACATGGGATATAGTTGATTTACCGAAGGAGAAAGAATGCATAGGTGTGAAATGGGTATATAAAACTAAAACTAAGGAAAATGGAGAATTTAACAAACATAAGGAAATATTAGTAGCTAAAGGATTTGCACAAGAATATGGAGTTGATTACAATGAAAGATTTGCACTTGTAGCAAGACTTGACACAATTAGGATGGTACTAGCTATTGGAGCTCAACATAATTGGAAAGTTTATCAAATGGATTTCAAATAAACCTTCTTGAATGGATATTTAGAAGAAGAAGTCTATGTGTAGCAACCACCAGGGTATGAAGTCAAAGGAAAAGAAGACAAGGTTTACAGTTTGAAGAAGGCACTTTATGGATTGAAGCAAGCACCAAGGGCTTGGTATAGTAGGATAAATTCATACATGATAAAAAATGAATTCACAAGAAGAACTAGTGAGCCTACACTATACACCAAAGTCAATGAACAAGGTCAGATCTTGATTGTTTGTCTATATGTTGATGATTTGATCTATACAGGTAATATTTCTATTGATATGTTTAAATCAAAAATGAAGAATGAATTTGAGATGAAAAACTTGGGGTTAATGAAATATTTTCTTGGTATTGAGGTCACACAAAATGATAAAGGCATTTTCATCTGTCAAAGTAAATATGCAAAATATGTCTTAAAAATGTTTAGAATGATAAACTGTAGTCCAGTTTCTACACCTATGGCAGTTGGCACAAAACTAAGTAGAGAAAAAAATGAGATGGATTTTGATTCAACCATATTTAGAAAATTGGTTGGAAGTTTGATGTATCTCACCGCAACTAGGCCAGATATAATGTATGGAGTCAATATGATTTCTAGATTCATGGACACACCAAAGAATTCACATTAGCAAGAAGGAAAAAGGTGATTGAGATACATTGCATGGACTATCAATCATGGCATACTGTTTACCAATTCAAATAATCTATAGTTGGTTGGATACACAGATAGTGATTTTGCAGGAAGCATTGATGACAGAAAGAGCACATCTGGATATGCATTCCATCTTGGAACAAGATTTGTGGCATGGGCATAAAATAAGCAACCAATAGTGACAATCTCATCAGCAGAAGCAGATTATGTAGCAGGTACATCAACAACATGTCAAGCAGTTTGGATGAGAAGAATATTGAAGGATCTAAAGAATAATCAAGAGGAGCCTACTACAATCTATTGTGAAAACAAGTCCACCATTGCACTATCAAAGAACCATGTTTTTCACAAGAGGAAAAAGCATATCGACACAAGATATCACTTCATTCGATAACTTGTCAACAATGGAGAACTCATCCTACAACATTGCAGATCAAAGGAGCAACTTGCAAACATATTTACAAAGGCTTTAGCACAAGACCAATTTGAGTATTTAAGAGAAGCATTGGGCATTGTAAATATTGATGTAATTAGTAGTATAAATTATGGGGGAGTGTTGAAGAATTTAATTACTCTACCTACCTACCTACCACGATGCTTCCATTGTCTTCCAAAAAACTCCATCCACCGCCTTTCGTGAATGCTTCCACCGACACTCCAAGTTGTTTCGGGAAATCTCTGGATCTTCCAGATGCTTCCATACTCTCTATAAAAACATGTCTATGTAAAAATTTCATTCATTGAGCAATTCAATCATTTTTTATGTGAATTATCTCGTGTTGCTTTACTTCTTCCCACACAGTGAGCGATCTGAGAGGTCGAGGTCTATTCTTTATAAAAAGTGTCCGATGTCGCAAAGGGAAGAGTTCTCAAATCGTTCAGTGGGGGGGGGGGGGCAGGTGAAGCCCCAAAATCATTCCTCTCAAGGTCAAGCCAGTGATGAATTTAAATCAAGACAAACTTCTCATATTTCCAAGGACGCGAAAGTTTTTATATCTTCTTCTTTCTTGGGAAGTCAACAAGATCTAGTGATGCAAGGGGAACCTGCGGCTCACTTGGGTAAGCTCGTATTTCTTCCTCCTTCTATTAACATTTTATTTAACTCTTTATATCTTCTAGGTGAATATTGGATGGGGTATTTGAGAAATATCTCCTTTCCTTCTAAGGATTATCGGTATTTTTCGTCGAGGTTTGGCTCTTCTCTTTCTCTTTGTTCTTTTGCTTCCTCTCTGACCTCTTCCTCATCTGTGAGAATTTGTGAGGTTATCTATTCCTCGATGGACTCAGAGGAGGAATCTATCATAAAAATTGAGGAATCAATCTATTCCCTCTACCTCCACACTTTTCCCAAAAACACTTGAAGAGATTGGCTCAAATCCTATTCCTCCCTCTGGGTCTTCGGCGCGAGGGAGGAATTTTGTTTTCTCCAAAGCCCAGAAATGGACTCTTGTTGACCATGCTGCTAGTAAACAATTATCAATAAAGGGGGCGCTTAGAGCATCTAAATCCTCGAGAGGAGTTCACCCATGAAATTTCTTTCTTTTAGTTGCAGGTTTGTGGTGAGCCCATCCAAAAAATCATCTCTCAAAAGGTTGGTTGATATTAATCATCCAAACATCTTTTTTCTTCAAGAAATTGGATTTTCTCATGCATGAATGGTCAGGGTCGATCTGGAGGTTTGGATCTTGGTTGGAATAATAGATCGACAAAACTGATTAATAGATGGGGTTTTGAATCTGGACTTAAGGTGGTTTTTATATATGGTTACATTTGGGGATGCAGTTTATAGTTTTAAATGTATATGGGCATTACCTTAAGAGAGTTCAGTTTTGGGAATCTTTGATGAGCAATTCATTTTTCTCTGATGCACTGATCCTGGGGGGGATTTAAACCTTTCGATAGGATCAGGTGAAGTGACAAGTCTGGGGACCCCGAGATAGACCCGATCCCTTATCAGACTTATTCATACATAATTTTGAAGGAAAAGGGATATCTCATATTTTTCTCGTAAGACTCAGCCCGGAGGAATAAAAGAGTTGGGGTAGAAAGGATATAATTTTTTTTGGATTGTTTCTTGGTTTCAGATCAACTCTTAGATGGAAATTTACAATTGAGGCAATGGATGAGTATGGGAGGGTATTCAAACCATTATCCCATCTTTCTTGAAGTTGAAAAAGGGATGAGAAAGCCTGCCAATCCTTTCAAATTCAATCTGAAGTGGCTAAAGGAGGATAGTTTCATCAACCTAGTGAAGGAGCAATGGATTCCCATCGATTATGATTCATGGGAACCAATTGCTCTCCAATTTGTTTCCAACCTAAAGAAGGTTAAGAACTCCAAAAAGCATGGGAAATTCAAAAGTGTGCCCATTGTTGACGCCTAAAAAAAAGCACAACATAAAGTTTTTTCTTGTGAATGGGTTGCAATGCATTATTACTTATATATATTTTAAATAATATTAGATAGGTGGGACCCCTTGATAAAAACTATGATAGAAAGTTCTCTTCTTATTTGCGCTCATAATTACCTTACAAAACATATTCATAGTATGAGAATAAGAGTGGAAATCCTAACCTATTTCCATGTGCAACTAAAGGATGTTAAGGGTGCTAGCAATTTGATTTCAAAATAAAGGAAAGTTTTATTGTATTAAATGTATTAGTATACTCTTGATACCCTTAGGTTTTGATATATTGTTTCAAATATAAGCCATATGCCACTCATGGTATATTTTCATGCATGGGAACATAATTATTATGTTGAATGTGATACCCCACTAGCGAGGAATGTGAGACATATTATTTCGATGCTAAGTGTTAAATGGGCATATTCTTGTTATGGATTTCATATTAGAGGCCAATTTGACTTTGAATTTGGAAATGGTATGTTATGTTCCATGAATATTAGATATACGATGGTGATATCCTATTGTTGAAATATTGTAACTACAAAGAGTATTCTATTTATTATTGATCTATTATTCATTAGATCAATCCCGTTTTGTGGATTGATCATGTTGGGCATTGTAATTGACCAAATCCTCTTTTGCGGATTGGTCAAACCCTAATTGTAATATGAAAATTAAGAAGTCGGCCCCCAGGAAAATTAAAGTGGCTCTAACCACCCAGAAAGACAAGTCAACCCTGCCAGTGAAGAGACACCTCCTTTCAACACTTGCTAGTTTGTATAAATAAAGGAAGCCAACCACTCATGTGTTCACTCACTCATCTAGTTCGCAAGTATTGAAGGAACTTGCAATTACCAGTTTCCGGACGAAGGAAGAGAGAGAGGTGCATTGCTTGGAGAGGATACTCTCTAGTCTTTGATTGTTTTGTGGTATAGCATCATGGTAGTTTGTCTCTCATAGAGAGAGAGTTATTCTAGTGCTATACTTGGTTATTGAATCTATATTAAAGAATTTTTGTTGGGTTTTCTTCCCCTTGAGGGTTTCCAATGATAAATTCTTGTGTACTCTGTGATTGTGTTTCTCTCAGTGACCCTATATATGTTATGTGTAAGGTAGCTAGAGAGTGGGGGGGCCTAGAGGGCCCATAGTGATAATAGTGGAGGTCATTCAATGTAAGGTGGAATAGGTCCACTATATTATTAAATAAGGCCCACTATGATAGTTAGATATAATAAATGGGTAATTAGATATAATAAATGTAAGATGACTTCTAAGAAGGTTGTACTTGTAGAAGATTCCTCCTCTAGAATGTTCTTAGGTGATGTAAGCACTATATAAAGGGGTTCAAGCAATGTAATGAGACATGAAGAGAATTATTGTATTGTGAGTTGTAGCTCAATAGGAGGATGCCCCCTTGAAGAGGCAAGTGAACAGGAGAGGATCCCTTCCATAATAGGATCCATTGTATGCTGTTTCCCTACCTCAAGGGTTTGGTAATAATAAAGTGTGGTTTCTTCTATATTTCTTTGTGGATCTATTGTGTATTCAGTATTTGTGGTGATTATATTTGTAGATCTATTCAGGTTCTTAACATTATGGTTATATAGTAAATTGAAAAGAAACCTAATAATAGCTTAAAATTTAACATGGTATCAGAGCTAAGATGAAGAGAGCATCTTTCACAGGAAAAAGAAAAATGTCACTGTTGTCGTACAAGAAAATTAGGGATTTTTATTAAAGAGGAATTTCAACCCAAAGATCATCTAGAAAAGTGTACCCTAGCCTAAGGAACTCATTGGCACCTTCAACACACCTTTTCAGTGGATAGAACTCCCAAAAATTGAAACCTTAGTTTTCACCTATACCAAAAGTACTAGAAAACCAGAAGTACTAGGAAACAAGAAGTACCAAGAAACCAGAATTACTAGAAAAATAGAAGTACCAGAAAACCAAAAGTACCAGAAAACCAGAAGCACCAGTCCAGAAATCCGTTGGCCCAATTTCAAGGGTCATAAATTGGAATTTTCAGAAACTGACTATACCAGCATACTCGCCTCAGTCCAACACATATTTTGGTGAGTTCAGTTTTCGGATCCAAGAAATTTGTTTTTTCTATTATTTCTATAGCCCGGAGGGCTAGGGTTTCTACTACAAGAAATAATGGCTACCAATATGAGGGTAGAAGACAGGCTCAAAGGATCTGAAAACTTTAGATCTTGGAAGGATAGGTTGTATATGATTCTAGATGAGAATGATGTCCTAGAACATGTTACAGTGGATGTACTAGAACCAGAGGAAGAAGAGAAAAATACCAAGCACAAGAGGAAAAGGAAAAGAAAGCATCAAGCACATGTGGCAGAGGAAGAGGAATCTCTTCCCTCAAAGAAATCTTTAGTAGAAATTGAGGATTATGTACTTTAAGTTGAAGATAGTTGATCTAAAGAAAGATAACAAATGGTGGAGTCCATGGAGCCTCCCCACACAAAAAAAAAAGATAAGTATTCATGTTTATTCTTAGTATCTTGTTTACTTTAATAATTTATCATTACAAGTTAGATTTTTGTGAGAATGCTAATTAACCTCGTTTTATTTCAGTGTCTATGAAGATTTATGAAGGCAGTATCAAAGAAGAGGATAAAGAAAGAGATAAAATATTTATTTCAGGTATGATCACTCATTAGAGTGACAAAGGTATGTGTTCAACTATGATATTAAGGGGAAATTTGGTAATTTCATAGCTAGAGTGAAAAAGAGTTCAAAATTCTTATTCATGATTAGGGTTTCATATGTGTACATGGTTGAACAAGTTTTTCTTACGAAAAGATGTGTACTACTCTGATAGAAATCATGATATAGTTTTATTTGATTACTACTTATTGTTACTAATTGATTGGATAAGTGACATATTTAATAAAGTATATTGTAAGTAATTTTACAGGTATCAGAAGAAAGAACTTATGCCTTGACTTGCAGAAGTTAGAAAGCATGAGAAGGACTTATGATATGGTGACAGTCAGTAAGAACCAGACATTATCCATTATTTATATAGGAGCAGGAGGCTCCTAAAGATGCAGAATATAAATGTTCAAGATGAAGAGAAAGATGGATACTCATATATAGTTGATGAGATCCAGGTAACTGCAAGTTGCTCCAATACCATTCTTATAGATGCAGATGGAGCAGGTTGATCCAATATGAATTCATAAAGAAAGAAATGTTCGAACTCAAGAAGGTACCTAGGATATTACAGAAGAGAACTTCAAGGATGATGATTAGAAGCTCTTAGTTTGGTGCAATAGGGAGCTATGTATCCAAGTTCGAAATAGAGGATCGTGATTTGGTGCAGTTAGGAAAGCAGATGGATGGTGCCCAACATATGGGTAGCATGGTATTATACCATGGAAATATTTTGGACCACAAGAGATTTTTTCAGATCCCATAGCTAGACCTTCATAGATAAGGAAGATACCTTTGTAGAGAAGGAATGATCAATCCCACAGGTAGACCTTCATAGAGAAGGAAAAGAGAAGAGACCTTCGTAGAGAAGGGGAATGAGAAATTTTACAAGGTTGGCCTCTGTCCAAGTGTTGAGTTTTGGATACTCTAGGGACATGCTAGAGTACCCTCGTAGAGAGGGGTGTGACCACCCTCATAGAGAGGAGTGTGGATGTTTCTCCAAGGGGCAACAACAAGATACTCTCCTCTCGACAAGGATTAAGTAGCTTGGAACACAAACCTTGATCATGTGGAATGGTTAGTTGGCTCTTGTGGTTTGTGCCATGATCCTGCGTGGATCATGGAAAGGGAGTCTAGTCTTGCCCATGATAGCATCTTAGCTTCTCTAGTTCATGTGGGATGACTAGGAGTGAAGCTATGGTAGTATTCCTCCCCAGTGGATGGGTGATATAGATGACTAAAAGAGAAGGGAGAACATAAAAGGAATGGAAAAACTCATAGAATATCTTCTGTGGGAAGATAAGACATCTTTTGTGTGAAGATAAGAAAGAGTATCTTATGCATGAAGATGAAAGAAAGAAAGAGTAT